>JAMKCH010075213.1:0-51835 GCA_023653785.1 Ophioderma brevispina
ACATGGGGTGCGCCCCTAACAGGGGGAGAGCTCACCTAGCAGTACCATTTAGATGTGTCTTTCGCAGTCCTTGATATAAGAGCTTACCCCTGGGAATTGCCGAGCAATATTTTCCGCACCACATGCCACACTACAGAAGTGAGAATCGGCCCCTATGTTTGTAAATGTTCCACAAGGGCTTCTTTCGAATGACCAACTTGAGCGCCGGAACCCATTACTCATTAAGTTAAAGGTTACACGCAAAGGGAAAAAAATTATCTTTAATCATGAATAGCATAATAAAGTTCATTTTTCCAATCATTAATGAAATGCCACTGGATCATTAGGTATTTGAAAAAGTAAAAAACTATTCCTAAAACGGGCAGAAATGCAATATTCCAGAAACAAAAGTGGACGCTCATCATGATACATTGGCATGAATTGGGTGGATTACCCCCACCATTTACTAATCTGAAACGCCATTACTACCATTGACATCTGCAGCTTGAGATCAGGGGGTTCATATCCATTCATTGCTGACCATGTAAAAGTTATACACAATAAGATTCCTGACAATGACGTAGTCCACCCTTCAAAAAGTGGGAGAGGGGTTGTCCTCTGTTTCCCCAATTGCGACCAATGGTGATTGGTTTTTCAGTGAGTAACGTTATATTCTAAATACTTAGAGTAATCCGATAGTCCACTATGTTAAAATTCGATTTTTGGTAGAACTTGGCCCGGGGTGGGGGGGTGGGTGGGCACTCCCTAAAAATAGGTGGCGGATATGTGCGGCTACCATTTAAATTTAATTAATTGGTAGTTTTTAACAATATTACTTCTATCATTATGCTTTTAATACCATTTTAATATGTATTCCTAAATTTGTTTTGTGTTGTGTGTCAGTCATGTTTGACTGTAGTGTGTGGTGTGGTGTGTCTGGTGCGTCACCTTTCAATAGTATGACTTGCGCCCTACCCCCCCCCCCCCCCCGCCGGAGAAATTGGAGGCTGTAATTTTGGTGGCGCTTTTTGTATGCCGATCGATATATTAGACCGAGGGGACTCACGTACTGATAATCAGCTGAGATGACGGCGCAGGTGTGGCCACATAATGACCCTTCTTTTTTCAACGCGCTCCCACGCAAAGATCCTTTTTATTTTGCTGTCACCTAATGACTACTAGTATTTTTTTTAAATCAATTACTGATCAGTCACTTAAGACCCCTTGTTGACTGACTAGAATGTTGGAAATTTTTTCCCCCGAAATCTAAACTTTATTGCAAGTTTTTTCGGAATTTTTAAAAAAAAAAAAAACATTTTTACCAGAATATTGACAGTTTTATGCAATTCCTCATGTTTCGCCCATTTTTTTTCCTGGTCTTCACTGACTGATCCTCTTTTTTTGGGATCTCACGCAATAACGTCCTGTTTCTGTGTCCTGCCTTTCATCGGCTGAAATACCCCCATGCTTTTTAATATGTCGGCCACACATCCCCCGTCCACTTTTATATTCGAGCCCGGGCCCCGGATAAAAGACTTTAGCTACAAAAAGGAATATTTTGAAAAAAGTTTCATAGCACTTCCCTGTGAAATCATAATTGTCACGAGGGACGCCAAAACAGAGAGGGAAAAGTGTGATATTTTTACGTGTATTTTAATGGATTTCATTGTTTTTGTGGTGTGCGCCTGGGAGACGGCTATTGGGTTTTCAAAATAGATTTCCGGTACCAAGGAAAACACACGTCGCGGGTTGTGAGGAAGGCCTTGATATTTTCACTACAACATGTAATCAGAGTCTATACAAGAAGAAAAGCATAATTAATAATACAAGAACTCACTAACGGATGGGAAACATCCAAATCACGTAAACTTACGTGACGTTACGCGACGCGAACGTGACTGACTCGTATATTCGATTACAAGCCGATTGCATGGCGCTTCAGCAACAATGGCTAGTGCGCCAATTACTCTTAGACCTAACAATACAGTATCTGTAATTCAATCAAATCAGTAAGACCATGATAGAACAGGTGTTACGTTGTCTTGCTCTCAACACAAACGTATCGATGCGGAAGCCACACCAAGCTGAGTCAACCGGCTGTGGTAGATAGGCCGCGCACCACAACTCATAGCCGGTAAGAAAACTTGCGAGTCCCCCATGGGAGAGTGCCCTAGCTACCATAGCACATTTATGGAATAAACCGTGACCTTGTAGACGAGGCCATTTGGGTGTCAAGTGCTGAAACAAATGATGCATACAACACTCAATGGGAAACACAATCACAGATAGGTTGTAGGACCACTCAGTCCACACGGACATTATATTATATGACCCGGTACTACTTTCTATGCTGAAACATATCCAAGCCTGGTACCCATCTTTCCCCGTTAGCTCACGCAGGCTCTCTCTGGCGATATCCAAAGCTCGAGTCGCTATAGGAACTGCTCAGTAGGGATAAGCAATAATTCAAAGCATTATAACCGGGCGGAACAACACCAGTAAGCCTGCGCTATCCGCCTGGTACCACGTGGAGGTGGGGATTGGGCTGGGCCCCCGTTACACTAACTAACCGGGCACGGTTCGGACCTTACCAGACACCACCAGATAGGCAATACGGACCATTACACCCTAACAATGTGATAGAGTCTATGGTGTTAAAGGCTCATGATGCGGTCATTTTTTTCTGGATCCATATCGGTACTTTGTTTTTTCGTCCCCGTTTTCTAGAAAACGGGGACGAGAAACGGGGACGAAAAACGGAGATGGAAAACGGGGACGAAAAACAACGACACCGACAGACCGATAATGGATCCTTCATCGGTATGTTGTTTTCCGTCTGTTTTCTAATCAACCCCGGGGTAATCTAGACAACGGGGACGAAAAACGGGGCCGACCAATTTTATTCATTATCGCATTCAAGAACTTTTAGCCACACTTAGTCATATTCATCTTGGATTACATTTCATTCTTTTGGATTACATTTCATTCTAGTTTCAAGCATCATTTGGATTACATTTCATTCTTTTCCTGCAACCATCAGTGTCGAACAATTTCAAGGGTTTCAAACATGCAATACGAAATTTACGGCAACTGGCAATTTTCAATGAATCTTTTGTGCAATTTATTCCCTTCTAACTTTTTTGTCTTTTTCTCGCTCCTTCGGGTTCCTGTCTCTGTTTCTGTTTTGATCCATCACTTTATTAAAATTGTCCTAACAGTCTACCACCAAAGGACCTCATTGGAAATAAAAGCTATGCATTTTGCTGGCGTTCATGCCATGGAGCTAATCCTTGTTTTTTATCAGCATTTTTTTCTTTTTATCTGGTTGTCATAATTTCTGTCTTTTCTCTTTAATTTGTACATTTATTACTTTGTCTTTTTTGTATTCTCATGCTGTAAGCCTGTTTTAAATATGGTTGATAAGAACTGAATAAAATCAATCAATCAATCACATATTGTTGCACGGGGGGGTCAGTCATTTGGCATCCCTGTTTTAAACACAACCTTCCGGGCAATAACGGTTGGTTTGGTTGTTGTTTGGTTGGGAGAATGGCGCTTCACGGGTGACGAAGACTATTTGCTCCAAATTACAAGACGAGCATCGAACCACCAGACTTGATTGAAATAAGCAAGAAAACGATATTAACCACAAAACATAAAGGGATTTATGCAAAATTAGCATTGCCAAAGATTGGTAAAAATATAAACACAAAGAAAGGGATGAGGGATAAAATAAACACTTGTGCAAGACGTACAGCAATACGGTTGGTTGGTTTATTAGATTGAATGGCCCTTTCCATCAGCACATGGCTATGGGCGGGCCAATTACTCTGTAGACTACAATACAGGTACGTAATTCAATTCACATCATTAGACATTGACACAGGTGTTACTTAACTTGCATCGCTCAAACCAAACCGGTAATCGTTTCGGAGCCACACGAGGCTGAGTCAACCGGTTGTGGTAGATAGGGCGGCGCACCACAACTATACCTTTCTAACGCCTATGCGGAACACAAACCGTAGCCATCCAGCCTGTTCCATCTTTCCCCGTTAGCTCACTCCAGCTATCTCCGGCCATATCCAAGCTCGAGTAGCTGGGAACTGCTCAGTAGGGATAAGCAATAATTCAAAGCATTAAACCGAGCTGGAACAACACCAGTAACCTGCGCTCTCCGCTGGTACCACGTGGAGGTGGGGATTGGGGTGGGCCCTACACTAACTATAAACGGCACGTTTCCGGACCTAACCAACGTCCCGGCAATAAGGAAAATTAGCACTTTATATAAATACCCAGTAAACAATGTAGATAGATTCTATGGTGTTAAGGCTCATGATAATGGTAATTTTTTCTTGATCCGTCATCGTATGTTGGTTTTTCGTCCCCGTTTAATTTCTCTGTCCCCTTTTTCTAGATCACCCCGGGGTAATCTAGAAAACGGGGTTGGAAAACGGGGACGAAAAACGGCGGCCCGACCAAGTTTTATTCATTTATCGCATTCAAGAACATTTATCACACTTATCCCCATATTCATCTTATTCAAGCATCAAGCATCATTACATTTCATTCTTTTATCGGAGTAAAATAACTTCTGCACGGGTGGAAGGTCGGATTTATTTGGCTTCCCTGTGAAACAACACCGTACGGCAATACGAGTTGAGTTGAAGTTGTTTAATTTGGGCGGCGTCTATCGGCCGCTGAAGACCATTCACGCCGCTGTCCGTTGGACATAACAAAAACACAAAAGACGGGAAGTACTTGTCCAAGAAAGGACAAATCCTTACATAAGACCAAGATAGGCTCATGAAACTTATTTTCAATTCAAGGACCAAAAGGAACTTTAACTCTTAGGCAAATACTTAAATATCAGCTGTGCCGCACCCAAGGAACCCAGAATCGAATCTATGTTAGTGGTGCGGAAAAGTGGGTTGTGGGTGGTTGTTGAACTGGTTTTGACCTGGCACCTATACTCAACACTGAGTGTTTTGTGGTGCCACAACAGTAAAGGAAAAAAAAGAAAAAACAAATCAAAACAATAAAATTAAAAAGGACTACATAAAAAATGGAGCCAAAACACAAACAAAAAACTGGAGGACACCTTCAAAACAGAAAAACCCTGGACTTAAGGCCAGGACGGCCAATGCATTGTAATTAAATTTTAATATCACAGGCTCTAATAAAAAATTGACAAACAGCCTCAAGTGGAGGTGATTTTCCTCACTAAAATCTCACTGATTAAGGGAATAGCACACGTAAACTCAAATTTGTCAAAAAGGCGTTCCTTTGCTCATCATATGTATACAATAAAGCAAAACATGATTTATTGTCTGCTGGAACCCAAACAGGACATCACACAAACACATGTTGGTGCCTTCCCAAAAGAAAAAGATAATGAATATAAGGACACAACTACCCATCTAGCCGTGAATAATAACTTCTCTCTACGCCCCAAAATTAGTACTACTATGAAATAGAGAGACATTAGGTCTAATACTCTTTATATCCGAATTTGGAGAATAACAGACCAAATCTTTCTGCCAATCGTCCAGCATATCAGACCTTAATAAAGATTTAATCTCTGAGAGGCCAAAACTAACAGGAATATCCAATATTCACATTTTCCTAGATGCATCTTTAGCAATTATATCTGCCCCTCATTGCCACGAACCCCAGCGTTGACTTGGGACACCCAAGCAAGGAAAACCGACACCCCACACCACTTTAAAGATGAAAACAGATGTTGAATTTCAATAACAATCCGATTATCTGCATGAAATTGAGGACAAAGCTTGCAGAGCACTGAGACAATCAGAAAAATACAAACTTGTAATGGACGAAACACCTCCTCATCCACTGGAGGGGGGGGAGGGGCCTTAAAAAAACCCAGCTCAGCAGCATATACTGTAACTCCGTCCAGTTAGCCTAATAGACAAATGAGGAATATACAAACCACAGCCAACCTTACTAGCAAGGACCAATCACCATATTTACTACCCCTCAGTAAATATGTAGGTAATTACCCAAGTTAAACCACTATCTCATCAGCCTTGCCTTTCTTATCACAGTCCAATCCAAGTTACTCACAGCATCAAAAATCTCCAAAGATACGGGAATTTCCTCAAGATGCCAAAAAGGAAAACCACTGGGCACCACAGTAGGGGAAACAATTAGTACGAGTGACCTAATCTCCTCCCAAAGTTCATTGTTAGTTCAGAATTTTTTTTATCCTCTGCATAATGATAGGGCCAAACAATTCAGCAAAAAATAGTGTTAACCAGGATGAAATTTATGTGAATCAAGATTAGCTTTGAAACTTTTCCCAAGAAAAGTTCTTCTATGTTTAAGTGGAGGATCGCCACATTCCACCCTGGAAGGGCAAGCAAGAGATGTGCCCTTAATAGCAACCTGTGCAATTTTAAGGGCCTGATATGGATAGAATCCAAACCTTTTTCTTCACACGATCCCCGCCAGACTCATAAGGACTCGCACCCATAATCCATCAACAGGGCGAATAAGGGCTTGTATAAACTGAACAAGAGTTTTACGATCCGAACCCCAATCACATCCAGAAATACACCGCAGCAAATTAAGGTTATTTACATCTAAAAACAATGAGATTCAATAGGCTTAGCCAAGTCAAATTGCTATTCAAGATTCACAACTAAAAAAATTACAATCAACTTGCTGTTTAATCGGATTACCACTAAAACTTTATTTTATTCAGTATGCTTGGCATTAATAAACAAATAATACAAACAGACCTTCTGTGAAGAATTTTAAAACCCCAAGCATTACACCAATCGCTGACCGGAGTCAAGAGCCTTTTGAAGCTTCCGAGTCAAAAGGAAACATTACGATGAGTCTTCCACAAAGCAACCTCATCTGGCATATTGTGAAAAAGAATACCCATGAGGTAAGATTTTTCCTACCAATATCATTCACCATTATCAAAAAAAAGTGTAGGCTCAAAAATCCCTTGGGGAACCCCATTATCAGTTGTAACAGATTTGGAAAGTAGCCATTAACCTTGACCGGAATTCTCTTACTTTATTATCAACTACCAAAAACCCAATTTATATTCTTTTACTAATACCAAGATGAGACATTTTAATAATCACACCATTTCCCTCACACCATATCATAAGCTTTCTCTATATCTAAAAGACACCAAGGTCTTTCTTTATGACAGAGTCCTTTGTTAATATCAGACTGTCTAACAAGATGATCAGTCGTTCCGGTGACCTCTTCGGAAACCACTTTGATGTGGTGAAAAAAGATTGATTTTTTCAAGAAAACCAAACAAGCATATTATTTAGCAACCTTTCCATTAATCTTCAACCACAGAAAGTATAAGAGCGATTGGACGATACGAAGAAGGGTCCGAAGGATCTTTACCAGGCTTTAAAATAGGACAAGAAACAGCCCCAACCTCCTTCCGAGAAGATGGACAAATACCCTCAGACCAGCTCTTATTTAAACAAACAAAGCCGGCTATTCCAAACAGTATTCAAGATTTTGTTTCAAAATACCATAAGTAATACCATCTTTACCAGGAGTAAATTTCACAGATAAATGGCCATTAATTAAGTTCAGACATTGAGAAATCATCATCATCAGTAGGACTTCTTAGTATTAAACGTTTATTTTTATTTACACTGATTTTTATGTGCCACATTACGAGAGAACTCGGCGAACGATTTTCATACTAGAAACCACAGCAAATGTCTCCACAAAAAGATCTGCCTTATCCTTATCTAAAAATAACAGCTTTATTACGATGACTAAGAGTGGATATCTCTGAATGTTCTATTACCCGAGATATTCTTAACCTTCCTCCAGATTACACTGCTAGGGGTATTTCTATTAATTGAACCACAAAACTTCTGCCAATGGTCCTTTTGTGCTTGCCTAATTACACGCTGAGTACAAGCTTTTGCTTTCTGTATGCCAGAACATCTTCATATTTCCGAGATTTAATAATAGCACGTTTTTGAGCCTGCTTACCGGTTTTTTTCAAACCAGGCATCCCTGCAGCTTTCATTTCCCACCAAGGAAACAGGATTTTTATTGGCAAAAATTCTTGCTGGGAGAACGAAGGAATTATCAGCCGCCAAGGAAATATTACGGCGAACGAACGAAAACTGCATTCCAATGCATCAACCGAAACAGGCTCAAGGCCTTCGGCCTCTGAAAAAAGACTAGTACAGTTATCCTGAAACTTACAACAAATCAGCATCTTAAATGACCATTCTGGTAAGGTCTATGCCAATTATGGATACCAGGACACAGAATAAAAATGTTGACAAAACTGGAACGTGATCATACCCAGGCTACATTGCAGAAACATCCCAAGAAACTAACAGCAGCTAATTATTAGAGACCAGGTAAGATTTCCCAATGCGAAAACTTACCAGAGCGAGGATCCAGTCGAGTACCCCGACCATCATAAGAATACCAAAAGTAAAAACTCTCAATAAACATCCTCCACAATCTTGCCATTCTTATCACTTTTGTCAACTGCCCCATAATTGATTTATAAGCGTTAAAATCCCCACAAACGACAATCTTACATCAAATTAAAACCAATACGTCATACAAAAAATTACTGTGCAATGAAGACAAGGATTAGAAAAAATTAAACCACATTCAAAAAAACATCTCAAGACCAGATTTTAACGCCTGAACCTCCCTACAATCTTGTTTGGCTTGGAAGCTATTAATAACATATTATGTGCAATACCCTTCTTAATAAAAAAGGCCAGACCACCATGAACCCCATCATCATCATGCCTATCCTCCCTAATACAAAACATACCCACTCATAGTAAAATTCAAATTGAGCTTCAACCATGTGTTCTGGACAAAAATTAAATCGGGGCCAGAATCGCCCATAACATATACATACTTTTCATTTCCGGGCATGAGCACTCAATTTTTGAGGCCATTCCAATGAAGAATGGAGAAAGTCATAAAAAGAACAAAAAAAATAACGTTCCACAGCATTGAGAGGATTTTGATAAATGCCAAATTAATTTCTTCAGTCGAAAACATTCTATCAACAAAATTTTATCCATACCACGGGCAATAAAGTTTGCAATATAATCAACTGTTGCTAGTCTTCGTCGAAATAAATATTATGATATATGCACCAACAAGGCACACAGCTGGCTGATTTGAAAAAGTTAAAAATGGGATATTCAGTTTGTGAACCATCATCCTTCTCAGTATTTGTTCCAAACTCACAGGTAACTTTATCCTTCTGAGACAAAAAAGTGAGTACAGAGTTCCTCTCTTTGGCGAACCCTAACAGTTGGAGTAATCAGCACCACCACCACTATAATTCTCACTATGTGCCCCGAACCCCCGAAACAGATGAAAACAGACTGCTTATTACGATCCCCAAATTTTTGACTCTTGAAGCTCACTATCTCTTTTAAACAATTTACAATATGAAAATATGTGTGTCGGAGCTAATATTTTGAATATTCTTGCTCAGCTCTGATTAGTTTGACAGCCAAGATAGGACAGCTGAATGTCTACCCACCCCCCAACGACAACAACGGACGTTCTTTTATCACAATCATCAAAACTATGAGCGATCAACATCTTACACCTCTCGGACTCCCTTACCAGTTTTTAGCCACATTGACCCAGTCTTGTGACATTTAACGCCGCGGATTACTGCAGGAACCTTAGTTTCTACTTTGAAACTGATAACCAAGAGAAAATCTCATATGGAATTATATTTCAAACGAAAAGGTAATAACAACCAGGAAGAGGGAATCTTCCCACTTGCAATCTACCCGAAGCTTCAAAACGCTGAACATTAGTGACATTATACTTGCACAGAGCCTCACGAATATCATCAGAAGAACCACTCTAAAGGCACACCGATATTAACCCCTTTACACGTTTTTTCATGATTAGGAAACTCCGTAGCAATAGACCATCTTCCAAGCGGGGGGGCAGCTTTCAATTTACCAGCTTGGGCTGAAAGAAAAACATTCGACCATACAGTTTTCCCTCGCGAACCTTGCGAATAGATTTAACCTGCCCACCTGCAATTTTGTTAACCTCTCTAGCCCACGACTATAGGGATTAAACTTTAGCCAATGCCACCACATCGCAGAAGAAATTATACCATCTTTCTAGGTGAAGGATTCAGTAGAATCAGTTGATAAATCTATAAGAAACCCCCTTTAAGACTCATCATCAGGCCACTTCATCCGCAATCGCTCTTCCCCTTATTGAACCAAGTATTGGAAAAACTTACTGAACCCTAGTTTCTTAGTCTTTTTCTGAACAGTTTGCCAGGAAAGTCACTCCCAACATTTTGGAGTTGGACCATTTCATCTGAAAGCTTATCAAAACGTCTAACTTCATCATATATTATCCCAATGTATACATGTAGGTGACTTGTACCCTGGACGTATATACCCTGTTGTTTAGAAACTATCAGGCTCAGCACTGCGATTAGAAGAGACCGGGGTCTTGTCCTCACAGCGCAGCCACTAATGGTAGGTACAGACATAGGTTTCAAACTTCACCCTCAACATCTGTCAAATGTACCCACCATCATTTTGATTCCTGAACTAAACCCACAACATCACTACTTATGCTTCAAATTACCATTGCCTTACAACCAGACCAGGCCCAGGTATGTCATCCCACCCCGTCCACGACCTCTACCTCTACCACTGCCATTTTGGCATCATAGAGCACGGAGCTACACAAAGATTTGTATACACGGCTTTTTTTTTTATGGCCGTCGAGGCATGCCTACAAAAACAATAGTAGAAAAAGGAATTAAGACCCCACACCAAAATTACCAATTATTATTAAAAAGAAAACTACAAAAATAATCCAAACTAGAACGTGCTTGCAGACCTGAGCCACTGCCACGTGTTAACAAAAGGAGATTGAAGAAGAAAAAGAAATGCGGAGCACGGCTGAAATCACGTCTGTCCTCCTTCAGTCCGTGCGGAAAATTAGCAACTCTATATAAATACCCGGTAAACAATGTAGATAGATTTCATGGTGGTAAAAAGGCTATGATACGGTCACTTTTAGGATCCATCAATCTGGTGGTGTGTTGTTCATCCGTTTTTCGTCCCCGGTTTCTAGAGACCCCGGGATAATCAAGAAAACGGGGACGAAAAAAAGGGGACGAAAAAAATACCGACGAAGGAATCCATTAATCGGTCATGTCGGTTGTTGTTTTTCTCCAGACAGAGCTTTCGCTGGAGACATCCAATGGGCAAACGCAGTAGAAAGCGGCCAAACTCGTATGGTGTCCCCACAAGGTTCGTCCTGGGCACCAGTCTCTTCAACTCTACGTCTCAGATATGCCAAAGGGAGATTGTCACGCATTACTCCTACGCAGACGACACGGCACTGGAATAGCTGTTGATTCCTTTGAGTCCTTCGAAACTAGTGTTGCAGAAAGACCTCATCATGGTAGCCAATTCTTCCACCGATGGCACTTGCAAACTCAGCAAACCCAAGACCGACAGCTCTGTTTTCCACCTTGCAATTCGATGCGCAAAAGAGAACTAACACACTTAGATGGAGAAAAACGTCACATGACCCAACACCGTAGTACATTGGTGTCACAATGGACCGCAGCCTACTTTCAATCAACAAACACACCAAGGCAGTCGCTGCCAAGGAGCTTATCCCGTGTCAACCTTCCTCAGAAGGCTCGCGGAACTGGATGGGGGGTGAATCTTTTGCACCTTACCACCACATCAACTGTTGGCCTTGGCATACCCAATGACTGAATAAGCTGACACCATATGGAGTCAACAGGGTGTACATGACACAAGATTGATGTGGTTCTGAATGATGCAATGAGACTTGTAGTGGATGCCTTTTGGCGACGCCGTAGAAGATCTTCCCAGTTCTGTCTGGCATAGCTCTGCAAACCTAGGAGAAACCTTCAGACGATCAAGCCCGCCAAGAAATGTGATGAAACCTGGTTAGCCTAATCCCCCACCAACACCCTTTGAGGAACAGAGAATTCCACGGAATCACTTTGTACGCAATCCATGACCTGCCAGTATCAGGATCCGTATCGATCATCCTGGATCCATGGGACAGATGGTATGGAGCAATGGTCATCCTCTACTTTGAACATAAAGCAGTGTGTGGACAGCCCATTTAGCAAAGCCCAAAGGCTGTGAACATTGATAAAAGCAGGTCTCACCTCAAACAGACTCAGAACTGGCGTGGTCGTACAAGAAATTCCTCACAAGATCGGGTGAGTAGAAATGTCACCAAATGCGATGTGGAGAGCCACCAAACCATTAGCCACATCATTGATGACTATGTGTGAGGTCTACAAGTCCCAGAGGAATTCCAGGCTTGATCAACCTGGATGGAGGATGAAATATTCATGCGGTTACAAAGGACGGGATCTTCACTGTGATTTGGACTTGCACGCCCGAAACGAACGAACAGGGGATTTATAGAGTGCTGATTATTCGCCCCAATAAAATTAGATTCGATCTGGGTTCCTAGGGTGTGGCACAGCTGTATTTAGTATTTCTAGAGTTAAAGTTCTTTTGGTCCTTGATTGACATAAGTTTCATGAGCCTATCTTAGTCTTATGTAGGATTGTCCTTTTTCTTGGACAAGTACTTTCCGTCTTTTGTGTTTTTGTTTGTCAAAGGACAGCGGTGTGAATGGTCTTCAGCAGCCGATAGACGCCGCCCAAATTAAACAACTCAACTCGTGTGCCGTACGTGTTGTAACACAGGGATGCCAAATAAATCCGACCTTCCCCCCGTGAAGAGTATTTTTACTCCGAAAAAAGCATGAGTGTAATGATTCTTGATGCTTGAAACTAAGATGATGAAATATATATGACTAAGTGTGACTAAAAGTTCTTGAATGCGAGAATAAATGATAAAATTGGTCGGGCCCCGCTTTTCGTCCCCGTTTTCTAGATTACCCTGGGGTGATCGAAAAAAGGGGACGAAAAACGAGGACGAAAAACAACCAACATACCGATGAACGCATCCTTCTCGGTCATGTCGGTTGTGTGGTTTTTCGTATATTCTTTAGCACTTAGTTGTATATTCTATAGGTAAATGGAGGAAGAGGAAAACCGAGGGCGATCCTCTTTTTTTTTTGTTTTTTGTAAAATCGGGAGCGCTCCATGGAGCGCACTTTTTCGACACATATACAACCATATTACGGTTATAGTTATAGTTATAGTCGATTCGCGTTGATACGTCTCCCCTGGAGTTTTGGACTATTCAATTACAAGTCGGAAGGGGGTCCAAACCAGCTCTAACCGGGAAAAAGAAAGAATTCAAAATGCACGTGCCACACCGGGTATCTTGGAAGGACACTACAGTCATTCAACTCACTCACCTGCCACTGAATACAATTCATTCATGTATGGAAACGCACTAGAGTGTATTTCAGGTCTTACCATGCTCACAATAACTGATTAACAGAAGTCCCCTGCGCCTCATTGAATTTTTAACCTCCGCGAAGAAAGAATGGTACGGGGGTGGTCACATATCAGATGAATTGAGTTTTTTTATAGTACGCGGGCCAGCCCAATCCCACCCCCACGTGTACCAGACGGATAACTAACGGGGAAGATGGGTAACAGGCTTGGATCCGGGTTGGATACGGTTGTGTTCAGCACAGAGTAGTGACGGTGTAGAAGTAACCATTGACCGGCGTACGTCATAGTCCGGGAACATGGTGAACAATAGGGCAATCGATGTTTCAGTTGACTCTTTTACGCAACATTTGTTTCAGCACTTATCCGATCTTCGTCTATGGAGCCCCGGACTATGGCTCCCACGGGAATATATCTGCTTTCACAACGGTGTAAAAGGAACTGAGTGCCCCCAGAGAGAGTGTCCTAGATACCATAGCAACATGTACGGGAAAAACCGTGGACCTTAAAGAAGATGCCCATTGGGTACGGTGCTGAAAACAAATGATGCTACACCACTCAATGGAACAAAATAGACAGATGGGTGGTAGACATTCAGTCACACGGACCATGTAGTATATGACAACCGGTGTTAAAGGAGATATGGTCCGGCAAGGATTCATATTCCGGCCTCAATAGACGACAACGGAATCAAGCGTGGAACTAATTTTTTGCTTACGAATCACTGCATCGATTGCCCTATTGTTACCATTGTTCCCGGACTGTGATCCCCGGAGGACAATCATCTCCTGCCACACCGGTGTATAAGTAATTATTGTCCGGCGTACTCATAGTCCCGGAAACAATGGTGAACAATAGGGCAACGATTCAGTTGACTCTTCAACGTAACATTAGTTTCCCGCTTTATTCCGTTATCGTCTATGGGAGATCCGGACTGTGGCTCCCGCCGGGACTATAATCTGCTTTCACACCCTGGTGTAAAAAAACTGAGTGCCCCATGAGAGAATGCCTAGCTACCTAGTAACATATAGGGAATAACCGTGACCTTGTATACGAAGGCTATTTCGGCACTACGCTGAAACAAATGATGCATTCGCGTACTCAATGGAGAACACAATGGCAGGATGGGTGGTAGGACACTCAGTCACACGGACACTATATTATATGACACCGGGGAAAGCAGATATAGTCCGGCTGTATCACAGTCGGGGCTCCATAGAAGATGTTGAGTGCTCTAGTTCTTTACCGTTGTAGCCCGACTAGAGTACGCCGGACTATAATTTGTCTACACCGGTATAGTTGTGGGGCGCGGCCTTATCTACCATAACCGGTTGACGCCTCAGCCTGTGTGGCTCCGAAACTATACCGTTTTGTTGTGTGAGATGCCCAGTACAACGTAACACCT
This sequence comes from Ophioderma brevispina, assembly GCA_023653785.1. NCBI lineage: Eukaryota > Metazoa > Echinodermata > Ophiuroidea > Amphilepidida > Ophiodermatidae > Ophioderma > Ophioderma brevispina. The sequence goes on from JAMKCH010075213.1 coordinate 14,802, forward strand.
GTCTATCATTGTCTACTGATGTGAATTGAATTACGTAACTGTATTGTATAGTCTAATTGGCGTACATAGCCATTGTTGCTGAAAAGCGCAATTCAATCTAATTAACCAACCAACCAACCAACCGTATTGCCGTACGTGTTGTTACACACGGTGATGCCAAATAAACCCGACCCCCCCATCCCGTGCAGAAATTTCTTTTACTCCGGAAAAAAATGAAATTAAACCAACGGATGCTGGAACTAGATTGAATATGACTTAGTGTGGTGTAAAAGTTTGAATCGATAATGAATATAAAATGGTCGGGTCGTGCCCCGTTTTTCGTCCCCGTTTCGAGGATTACCCCGGGGTGATCTAGGAAACGGGGACGGAAACGGGGACGAAAAACAACATACCGAAGAAAGATCCTTCATCGGTGTGTGTTTTTGTCCCCGTTTTCTAGACACCGCGGCTACAGTTTATAAGAAGTTAAAATATTCGAATTTGGTATTTAACATTGAGTAAGTTTCGCTATATTTTTCGTATTATGAATAAAGGTGAATGTAATGTATGGTTGCCGGTTTTTGCAAATCTCTATGTTAGGATTGGGAAACCCAAAACGTTGTGGTGGGTGGGGATCCTCGGTGGTTGAGGAGAGCAGCAACGGTCTGTAACAAGAACCACAAAAAAATCAATGTCAAATTTTAATCGTTTATACAGCAGGAATTCGGGAAATAGTCAAAAAGAATTGGAAGGATCGGGGGGGGGGGGCCAGGACACCAACGTTAATGCACTAAAGTTGGGGAAGGTTTATTTTGGGTGCCTGTAGAAACATTTAGGAAATATCCGACCTAAAAGTTCGTTTTTTTGGTGTGGACCATTGCTGTTTAAACCAGATATCGCCCAGGCTGAAAAAGTGGCCACAGAGAAAGAAGAAGTACATTTAAGGAGGATTTATCTGGCGCTCACAAGGTGAGGTGAGCACCAACTAGAGTTTTTAGTAAAAAACCCTGCGGAATTTTGAATTTCGCGCGTTTTCCCCCAAAAAATCCTCTAACTGACAGGCTCTGACAAGCAATTTAAAAATTCGCCCGTTGCCTACTCTCTTCTACTATATGTTTACAACACCATCGCCTATGCAACAATACGAGCAATACGTAAGTGTTATTTCAGCTGATACCAGAGACGGTAATTTCCCAATTTGACACACGGCTATTTTGTGGATCAAAGTTCATGCACAGTTGTTTCGTGGGAATGGAATGTAGGAATTCGATCAAAAGGTTCACCCATCCCGCCAAGCTACCTAAAGCAATGTTTAAATCTGCGATCAAGAAAAAATTGCAAGAATTCTCGATAATTGGCTAAAATGATAGTTAAAATAAGTCTCACTGAACCGCGGCGGACTGATTGGTGTTGTGGTGTGGGAAGCATTGATGGGGCTAGCCTGAGGTTGCTCACTCATCATCCGCTACAATATCCCATGTTATTTGCGTTGTAGGAGAATACGGGCAATGTAAATTTTGTAGCTATGTAATTTCAAGTGTGGTTTAAATTCAGTGTGAAATTTCCATTTCGCCACACATACACAATCCATTGTCATTGAGTTGCCAATGCGTGGAAGTGAGTGTGTGTGTGTACAAGACCCCAGTCAGTGACCGTTGTTAGTATGCCTTGCTTAGCCATGCCATGATTACGTTCGTAAACAGGCTCTGACATGTCAATGCATATCTGCTGCTATGTTTGTAATTATTTTATGGTTAAATATGTGCGCCATTGGCTCTGACATATTTGTGGGAACTCGGCAAGTAATTGTGTTTAAACTTTTTTAATTTAAGTAATTAATAACCTTTGTGCATTCAACAGACTGTATGCTCATGGGGCTGCACGATATCAAAACATTCATCGGGGCCGCACAACGCGGCATGCGCAAAAGGTCAGTATAGAGTGTGGTGGTGCCGGTTCGTATCCGCCCGTACAATCGAAATACGTCCCCCGGGCCGGATAAGCAGAGAGAAGAAGCGCCCTCAGTTTTGATATTCCGTTATCTGGTACCCATTATACAAATAATAACTTTAAATGTGACTTTCTGATCCGAAACTTGAAAAACACGAAATGTCATATTTTGAAAGGAAAAATGGCACTTTTAGAGGGGACTTTCAAGTGTAGGCTTCAATGGGAAATCGGGAATTATTTCTGTTTACCACCCCCCCCCCCAAGAACTGGGGAAATTAGACTTATTATGCTGATATGTATTGATAATATCCTATCGACTGCAAATGGCTTTCTGGGGGGGGGTTCATTTTAAAGGGTTGTGACAATTAGCGACCCTGGGTTACTAGTGATCCCTGATGAACTCATCAGGATTGTACGGAATAAACGCATAATTCTGCAGTTGGTTCCGTACACGTCTGATGAATTCATCGGGGTCACTCGTAACCCAGGGTCGCTAATTGTCACATACCCCATTTTAAACAAATTTCTCCATCGAGTGTGGGTGTTTCCAGAAGGGACACCCTTTCTTTCTGACCACCTTATAATCGGAACCACACGGTTTAGTGGTTATTCCGTTAAGGGTTCCGAATCATAAGTGGTGTCAGAAAACCCGAAAGGTACTCCACCTACTTATGGAAACACCCATCGAAGTGAATACGCGAAACCACGCTGTCTTTATGTAATAAGAGTAATAAGATGATGATTTAGTAATTTTTGTCGTGCACGACCGAAATTTCAATAGCATGTTTTCTATAGGGACGTAATAGATATAGAAGGCAGTTAAAAAACCAGGTTGCGTTTCTTTCGTGCTTGTTGTCCAATAAACCTTTCGAACGGTCTCGGTAGGTGATCTACAACCGGTCAAGTGCAATTTGGGAGAAATTTGATCTAAAAAATCTCCTCTGTCCCTTAACGTCCTTATAATATTTTGTTATACTCACCTAAAACTTTTTTCGTAGACCCATTTTTGGATAGCTCTTCAGCAATGAAATGTTATAGCAATCGTTCCAATCGTGTCGCAATTTAGGCATCTCATGGCAATCACTGTTAAAGTAATTCTAATCCATCAAACAAGTCAAATGTGGACGGAGAGCCAGCGCGTTCCCATGTGTATCTTGTTAATAATTCATGGAACAGAAATGACGGGATACTGTGCCTACTTTAGCCATTCAACTGTATGATCGTAGGTTTCAAAACATTTGCTTTCCAGAAAGGACGAGTCGCATAAGGTTCGATAAATCTGAGCTGTACACAGAAACTTTTTGTGTGTTGATTCTTAGATATACGTGTATCATTGGCGGTTTAAAAAGACGTCTTTCTTTGGCCGAAAGAGACATCCTTTTGAAGTAAAAGTTTCCCAGATCTGAAAAAATGGAACGGCTAATTGTAAGCATTTTTTTTTAAGATCAGATGATTAGGCGAGTAATTGACATGCATATTTGATTCAAATTGCGGACAGTTCTCAATTTTGTTTCCAATAAATGATGGGAACTTGAAGCGGAAAGCCCAAGTATAAAAAACGTTCAACATCTATCAGGGAATCCCAAAACACTTCAAATTCTTGGTGAGGTTTGATAACGGGACTACAGGTTGGGTATTCTACTAAAATGTTATGAACGTACCGTTTAGTTCAAAGATGTCACTTGTAAATGCACATCAAGATCAAACTGAAAACCTTCATGAAAATGTGCCAATTTTAAAACAGTACTGCCGTTGTAATGGCAAACATCTGTGACGTAATCTAACTCGTTTTTAGAATAGCTGACCCTCTATTAAAAGTGTTCAAGTCTGACTCCTTGTAGTCTGCTATTGATGTTTACGTATTGGTAATTAAGGGCAGGTGAGCTGATCTACAACACACATACATCTATGTCTGATGTCCCCACTATCATTGTATCATCTGCGAATGATCCGTACTAAAAAACAAAGATTTGATAAGCGATTGTTCCATTGCCCTCTGTTATATCTTGTCTCAATGTGAACGCTAAACTCATTTTTCAGATTCAGAATTTCAGATCATTTATTTGACAGTAAGCAATTGAACACATTTTGCGCGTTCATTGGTTGAATGTTGTCATGTGTCACGTGATATAAATGTCTAATGTGATTTACGAGGAAACAAGCCAAACGTCTTCGTAGACAAAGATAACTTTTAAGTCTTTTTTCCATGTGCCCCTCATTTTTTAAGAGAATCAGTGTGCGCGCAGTGGGGCATGGCTCCACGTACCTCCCTGCCATTTTTAAGCATTTGCTTACTTAAACGGAAACTTTAAACGCACACATCTTCATTATTTAAAGACGCTAACTTGAGTGTACTAAAGGCCCGATTGTGTTTTAAGGTTGAGAACCAAAGTGTATTAAGCTTCCGTAGGGTTTTAGGGTGGTACACCAACTGGACGCTAATGCGCCATTGCGGCTGTCAAATTGGAGAGTGCAGTGAGCCTTTCACTTGACGAAAACACACTCTGGGAAACAAACACTAAAACACTTCTCAAACTAGCCTTGTTTAAATTTCGATGAATTCTGGCGGAGTTAATTAAAATTTAAAAGGGGCATTTCGTGATCCCGACTTACCTCAAAAAAGTTGAGATTTTCATATCATATTAGTAATCCATTTGTGCCAAATCTTATTTGCAAATTCGGTCGTGTCTGTAAGAAATTCGCAATTTTGTATTTTCTGTCCGTAAACGGACAGAAATTAAAGCACAGTGGCCTATGGGACCGTGGGAAACGAGCATTTGCTTATAACACAAAACCGCAAAGTCGGCATCAGCTAAAAGGTTGTGAATATGCTTTTCTCAATGATATCTAGTGAACAATGAATAAAACCTGAAGGTGCTGGAATCACGAAATACACCTTTAAACTCTACGGACCGTATGCACAAAAAGTTAGACCTGGTTTAAAGTTAAACCTGGTCTAAGTCAAAACTAGTTTTTCCAAAATTGAGAGTTATTTACATTTTCTTTAGATATTAAGAAGCAAATTTTAAAGATTAAAATGCAAATTTCAAAATAAAATACAAAATATTTCATGTCAACGCTAAGGAAAATGTCTTTTTTGGTGGGACTAAATTAGACTTAGATCAGGTCTAACTTTAGACCTGGTCTAACACTTTTGTGCATACGGACCTACTTTCGCAGACGTTCGCTTAGCTTGTGTGTGGGTGTGTGTGTTTTTTTAATTCTTACTTTGGATACATCCAGTACGTTAATATCTCCATTCTGAATAATATCCGCAGCCACTGTTTTGAAAACCTCCTCACACTTCGTGTAATATAAATCGGAATCACTAAAAAACTTCAAACTCCATTGATTAAATTCCTCTGCCGAAAGAGTCCATGGTTTCGTACTATACAGTATATGAAAATCATGTTGACCTGAAATAAAGTTAAGTGTAAATGAAGCGTCTATTTCCAACATTTATTTAAAGTCACAACTTACGCAAAACCAATTATAACATTTTTAAATTGATAAATCCGGTTTTTTGATGCATACAGTTTGACACTTTGTAATTTGTTACAATGGCCTGTAGTCTCTCAGTGGAAGATTTTGCCCATTTTTAACACAATGGGCGTTTTCAAATGAAGTTAAACAATAGGCTATTATTCCCTTTGGAATCTTAACTCCCTCTGTGCATGCTCTGTGCGACACTTAACAGTACTGGAGTATTCCATTGAAGTGTGGATTTAAAATGGGTCATTCCATTTGAAATACCAAAAACATTTGGAAGATTTAGGAAAGTGGAGTGGATTTTAAATTGAATTGCCCAATGCTGCATTTCGTGATCGATAGGCTCGTCCCCAATTACCAATTTACCCCAAAAGTTGATTTTTTTTGTATCATCTTAGCCACACTCTAATTTTTTTTTTACTCAACCTGAATAATTTTTTACTCCTTAGTTAAAAAGTCACAGCTCTTTTGTTGAGTAAACTTGACTCAACAAAGGTTGAGTAGCATTTTTACTCTGCCTTGTAGTAAACATTTTACTCAGTCAAAGAGTCAATATTTGACTCAACATTTGTTGAGTAAAATTTTACTCCGCATTACTCAACAGTTCAGCTGTGACCTTTTTTGCTCAACAGGGTGATAAACTTTACTCAACCCACAAGGAGTAATATTTTGTACTGTATTTGAGTAGATTTCTTGGTCAATTGTTGAGTAACATGTTTTGACTCAACTGATGTTGAGCACACTGTTTGCCCAACTGTTGAGCAACATTAATTTTACTCAATTGACATTGAGTAATACTTTGGATGCAGGTATAAAGCAAAATGTTTTTTTCATCAGAAAGCTACAAGTTGCTCACCAGGTTGGTTAAAATGGCATGTTCAGTATACTCGCAGGCCCCGACCGAGGGGAACCCCGGACCCAAAGTGGAGCGAAGGGAGGGGAACACCCACTGTTCTAACCCGACCCCCTAATAGTAAACCAAATAAACATTTTCTTAGCAATCTGTGAAATTTTTTAAAAGAAGCTGATTTTCAACTGATTTTGGTAGGTAAAGGTGTCAACATTTCAAAAAAAAGTGAGTTATCGTAGGGGTGGGGAAATTGTTTTTTCGCGAGAGTTCAAGGTTAATAACAGGGGGCACATTTAGAAATGATCAAATCATGTTGAAAAGTATACAAGGTAAATAGTTAATCCTAAGGATTCCCAAAAGTATAGTTTGTACTATCAATACGGTAATTTTCAGTTGTCAGGGGTCAATTTAAAAAATACTCCGATTTGGATAAAAAATGCGACTCAAAAACATTATTTATAGCACTAAAATGCTCTATAAAGATAGTCATTTCCTATCATGTAGAGTCAAAAAACGCATTTGAAAATCGGAATATTCCTAATTTTTTGGCGAAAAAATTAAATTTCCCCTATTCTACACTGCATGTGTATCTATGGAAATTGAACAGTTTTTCTGACATGCGAGCTTATGCCGTCATTGGGACGTAATGCTAGGCATGTGGTAACTCATTTGATAGCAAATGGAAAAGAGAAGCCATGATAGGATATCTTTGGTACAAGATCAAGTGTCTGGGTATTCCTGCGTTCGTACTAGGCATGTTGGTACTTCTCTCCGAAAAAAGGGGGGGGTGCCACACCTTAATTCATCACTTGGGGATCACCTGATCTTACCTATACCGCGGTGGATGTTTGTATTTTTGCATGAAAAGGAGCGTAACATGTCAATGACAAGACATTAAATAATTTGGACACCAGAAAAGGTTTTTTTGGCAAGGCAGTAAAAAAACAAAAACTTGGAAGTAGACGTGGTTTAAAAAGGTGGTGGCTTGAGGTATGATTCTTACATAATATCTTGGCATTAAACTGATATTAGGTTAAAATAATCAGTAATAAAGGTGGTGGTTTGAGGTACAATGTCCTATGGCATAAACTGCTATTTAGTTTAAAATATGTAAGTATCAGTATTACCGGTGGTGGCTTGAGGTACCGATACTTATATATTTCTGGCATAAACTGATATTTAGTTTAAAATCTGTAAGTCACAGTATTAACGGTGGTGGCTTGATGAACGTTTAAGCATAAATTCAGAGCTAGATGGGAGAAAAATCATCAAATTAAAATTTGCTATTTCGAAAGTAAATGAAAAAATGTCAAAATGTCAAAAAGTGGACTTTTTTGGCCCTTGCGTCATTTACTTCCTAATATCTATTATTTTATAGTCCCTACATTGATATTTATTGATATATATGACACAAAACAATCCCTTTTATTATGACATACTGTGTCACTTCATATCACTTCATCTCAAACATTTATCTCCTGATGTGTATGGTATCCTAAATACAATGTTACCTTTCAACAGCTGACGTTTCCACATGTATAGTATGTAGAACAAGAATAACCACACACCCCAAGCACAGAAGAATAAATAGCCGCGCAATTTCTAGTGGTCGTTTTGCCATTCTCAAGAAATTCACTGTTCTAGTCTTGATCACGTTGTCCCGTTGTTAATTTCGCAAACACTTGTATTCTCAAAGCGAACATAACTGATATAACTTAAAAAGATTACTCATTGAACTTACTCAATAAAATTATATGCAACACCGTTATACTTAATTTTATTGAGTAGATACAGGTAGATATAGTGTAGTCCTAAGTGGTACATTAATAGTTATTTCTTTTTAACAGAAGAAATGCATCAATGCATTTTTATGATCTTTTAGAAAATGTTGCTGGTCGTTTTGATTAAAAACATATAATGGGAGTGTGATTAAACTATTCGGGTGCAATTTAAATGCAAATTATGAACACAATGTTGGCGGTATGAATAAAAGTTTATAACTATTACCTTATTATCCCGATAATTGGTTACATATTGGTAGTGGGATAGTTTTTTGTTAGTTGCTTTTATTCGGGGTCCTGCACACCTTAAAATAGGTATTCAAATTTGCCTCTCCTGATAACGGTCAACTATACACCACCCACTTGTTGTCATGTAACTAAAGTTTCATTTGTATATTTTATGAATGTTACATGTTATATATGACACAATACAAATTAGTAACACAATGACTTCAAAGAGTAGTCCAAAAATTGACTAAAATGTTAGTTGGTGTATACCTGACCGCCATCGGGGGTCAAATTTGACTCCTATTTTTACGTGTGTGAAAATATGACGCATGTTTCCGATAGAGCAGGTAACTAAATTTAAAAATATAACCATTATAAACAATATAGAGAATATGTGGTAACGTGGATATTCCATATCTCTGAGTATAAAATATCACCTCTCACCAGATTGTTCTAAATTTTGGAATAAATATCTATGTTTAATAATTAATGGCAATTTCATTCATCCCCATTATTCCTCGTTCCTGTGACCAACAATTTTTGCTATGGCCTGTGAAAATCACAAGGTTAACAAAACTTTTATTCAAACAAAATTCTCATTGTTTTCATTCTATATGACTATTTTAATTTTCAAGACATTCCAGTGAATTTGTACTATCGCCCCTAGAACACCCTTTCATTCAAGTAACATGTAGAATTAACAGGTAAACAGATTACCATAGCAACAACTCTTTGCAACCAGTTTTTAGGCCGTTTCAAGCAGTGTGACATTAGAGAGCACATGCGGTCTAGTGGAAAAGCGCAGGAACTCATGAGCATTAGACCGTTAAAATCGGGAGTCGAGCCCCCACTGTGGGCAACGTGTTGTGTTGTTCATGTGCTGATAGTAGGGTTGGCAAGTTGCAACTTTTTTTTAAAATCGAGTGTTCTAATGGCCATTTTGGCTCCTGAAAAAGACTCTATCCAGTGTTTTCAACTGAAGATAAGTTTTGGGTGGTTCCATGGATTTTAAGTTTTGGTACATAAAGTCATGGAATTTTGATTTAAATAGTTATTGGCCAATATTTGCCACATACAAAGTAATGACAACATGTAGCCGCACAGTGCTTAGTATATTGCCTCCCTTTGTAACACCATAGTTTCGTCAAAATAACCACGTTCATGATTGTCTAGAATAAAGAAAAATGTCTTACACTTCGAGGGCGTGTATCCTCATTAGCACAGCTACCACTTTCACAACTACTGGGGTAAGTTATTTATAGAAACGGAATACACATCTTTACACACAATGAGTTGCCTGCTACTATATGTTAATAATAGTACTACACATGCACATGCTGGCATGAAAACGCCCCAGACCATTCACAGGTATTAGCAAGTTATGTAACTGGTTGCAAAAGAACTGACCTTGCTACAATAGACTCGTCATTTTCACATCACTCCCCCAACTAGTGGTCTTGGTTTGGTTGTCTGTGCATTGCCTTGCCTCAGTTGAAGAGAATTTGGAAAAAAATATTTTCCTGGCCATTGAGAATAAATTTATATTTTTTTTCTTTGACAATTATTTGCCTAACCCTATAAGCCCTATTGGTTTGTTTAATACCCCTAGCCGTTTCCTTGCCCGATTAGCGAGCTTTGTAGCCTCTATGCAAGCTGACATGAAAGAACACCTTAAGTGAAATTTGTCAATTTCCCGTGTCGTTTAATTTTGACACGTTTTGTGTCAAGTGACCAATTTTTGGTCGTTATAGAGGTGAAAAGTGGTGAAACTTCTTTTCCGAATCGGAAATAAATCAGAAATCTTTAACAACTTTCCGAATCAATCAAACCGCAAGCGGGGGATTGGTGTCCACTTTTTTATCGCAAATCTTTGCGGATCGTTTAATCTTAAACGGAATTATGCAGTTTGATACCTTATGTTGTTTATTATTTGGCCGATCTTTTTTTACCACAATTTTTTATTGGATTTTTGTTCGGAGTTTTGAGTGATTTCTAACTTACTCTGTGTCCATTTCATTTGACACATTTTTCCGTGTCGTTTGACCAATAATTTTTGGTTTCCCGGCGAACTAATTTCCGTGTCAAATTTACATTTTTTTGTGTCAATTACCAAGCTAGAATAAGAGAGCACGGGCGGCATGGTCACATGAGCATGACAATGCTATGGAAAGCATCAAGAAAGCAGTAACAGATCATCCAGTCCTCAGATATTATGACAAGGATGGAGCCTCTACCAATCCAGACCAGACGCATTGATACTGGTCTGGGTGCAGCGCTGATTCAAAAATGGCCAAAACCGGTAGCATATGCTAGCCAAGCTTTAACGGATCCTGAAAACTCGATATGCCCAGAGCGAGAGGAAATCCTGGCGGGGGTGTGGGGTTTAGAAAAGATTTCACCAGTATACATGTGGCAAAGCATGTGCTGTGCAGTCGGATCACAACCACTTGAAATAAGCCTCAAAGAAGCTATTGCACAAGGCTCCTAAGAGACTCAAACCTCTCTTCCTCCGTTGCATATATGTTACACGAGCAAGTAATCACCCACCCTGGAAAGCAATGTTATTCTGGAATACACTCAAGCCGAGCATATATAACCAAGCACATCAGACCAGAATAAACAGAAACTAGAGAAGGTCAACCTGTTGTTGCAAAATGTCAGAGTCACTGACCAAAACTTTGAGGAAATCAGGCAAACACAACACACCAAGCAAGACAAAACCATGCAAAGCCTTAAAGCCGTTATCCTGGACGGATGGCCCGAGCATGTTAGTGAAGTACAAAGGCACTGGTACCATATTTTCATTGCCAAGATGAATTAGCATTGCATGAAGACCAATATGCAGAGGAGGTAGACCAATTATACCCAGAAGCTTAGACATTATATGCTGCAACGCATACTAGTTCACCCCTAACCTGGGCGCGAAGGATGCAATCGTAGAGAGCTCGTGAATGTCTCTACTGGCCTCGCATTAGTGCCGAGGTGAAAGATTATATGCATGAGTGTGGACCTGTGGCACTACAACCAAAGCACCAAAAGAATCACCTGATGTCGCATGATGTGCCGAATAGACCCGGGGCAAAAGTCGGTACGGACATGTTCTCACTCAGTGGAAAAAACTATCTCATAACCGTGGATTACTATTCAGGTTTCTGGAATAGAACTATACCTTGAGGATACAAGAGCATCTACAGTAATTTCAACAAAATGAAAGCACACTTTAGTAAGTTGTGGAATTCCGGATGTTGTTATTTCAGACTCCGCAATGCAGTACACTGGATCAAATTCAGCAACTTTGGCCAAAAGCATGGCAATTTGACCACAAAACATCGTCCGCCCCGCACCATCAGCAATGTTGGCATGCCTATGCCGCAATTAACAGTGGCCATAGCCAATTCTCAGAAAATCCAAAGCTGAGCTGCTGAAATGACTCAATATTTTACCATAGACTAAGAAATACACCATCCACCAGACAGGACATCGTCCAGTGCCACGCTTAAGCCGCCGTAGAACAAAGACACTTTCTCCCCAATACTGAAAAACTCCTTGTTCCCAAGTTGAATCGTAAATGTTGCGTCAACAACAACAACAACAACGTCAACGCCAAAACAAGCTCATTACTACAACAGAGGTGCAAGCAATCTTCAGAAACTCAAGCCAGGAGAAGAAGTTCGAGTCCAACCTAACCAATATCACAAAGAGTGGCAGAAAGCAGTTGTGAAAGCCAGAGTAGTACCTAGGTCTTATAAGGTACAACAAGCAGGAGTGACCCTGAGACCCAGTGCAGAAAACACCTGCGTAAATCAAGTGAATTACTGCCCTCAAGAACCAGAACCAGATGCTGACATTCATTCATTCCAGCAACAATAAAACTCCCAGTCGACTCGTGTGCAGCACAGCCACGAGCAGTACAACACGCCCACCTGTGTTTACTCGTCGTGGAGCGACTGACCAGGACAGCCTGGAACTTGAAAGACTACCTACAAAATCTTTTACTGTTGTCATAGATATAGTTTAAAGCCGTAGAAACACACGGTTTACTCTTTAAATTCACTCACAGTTTGGAAAGGTGAATTTTGTTAATTAAAGTAGTTGCATTAAAGCACTAGTGGAATTAATGGACTATTTTGTGCTTTATAATTGTTTCATTGTATTTTATGGGTGGTGGACTGTATTAAGGACTACTCAGTGACGTCCTAGGCGTTTTTCTCAGTAAAAATAAAAAACGTGCTTATGAAAATTGAAATGTCTATATGTAGAAGGAAAGTTTAAATTGGTGGCTTAAATTTCGTTCGTGCACATTAATGCTACTTTGTTTCTGACTTGTAACCACACAGGCTCCCTCTCTCTCTCTCATCTACTGCCTAACTGCCTAGAATCAGCTTCCTTCCCCGCGTCAACTAGTGTTGAGTTATCTGCAATTATCCAAAAGTACGAGAGAACATTGCGGAAAAGGTTATCACTAGTTTTCGTTTAATGGTTCTTATTAATATGAAAAAGATGTGCATGGGTGTTTTTCTTCTTGATTTATGTCCCCCGGAGTGGGTAAAACCGCCGCCGCCATCATGGTTTATGATCTGTCCGCAATACACAGATCATTAAATCTCTTTTGGTGCTCCCAAAAATATCGCTCTACCCCCATCTATTGGCAATTTTCGTACATTTAAAACAAAACATGCCTCCTACCGCGGGCCTCTTGGACACTTCAATGTTTAAGCCCACTTCAGGAAGTTAGAACTTTATTTCGTTTAATCCTGGAAAAATTCCTATCTATAATGAAATCCAATAGAAGTTTTTTCACAAAACAATGGTGGCCCATTTTGAAATAGGCAGTACGCGCTAATGTGCACCTTTTCGGGGCGGAAACACACCTAATCCTGACAAGGGGGGACACCCCCTTCAAGGTATATTTGGTGGTAACACTATCCCCAGGTGGTTGCAAAACAAACGCGAATTTTAAGGCCCGTACAGAACTGGCCTATGGGACTAATAATCCCTTAGTAACCATCATACACTGAGTCGTGATAGTTATCCTGACTCTAGTTTTAAACTGTAGTTAAGGTAATAGTTTAGTTAAAGATTTAAAGTCATGCCACTACAGAGACTCCAAATTAATAAACAGAGACAGGACTCTTTATACTGACATTAAAGTTGCAACAATGCAAAAGGCTGTATTATGAAAGTCATACTTTGGAAAGGTGTACAGCAAAACATGTGAAGGTGAACACAATGTGAGCTACATTCCACATGAGACCAATCTTTAATTGTAATGGTTCAAATATGCCTTCTTTAAAAGAAAGAGGGATGTTATAGGTTTATGTAATGTGGCAAACACTACAGTAAACTGTGAATAGTACGGCAATACTTCTATAGACAGATCGGGTGTCTGAGCATCATCAGCATGTAACTTGTCATCGTCTCCAAAATAAGCTTCCTAATTGTCTTCCTAAAGGTATTTGGTAGTACAACGGTAACATAACAGCAAACTTTACAACATCGGCTACTCTCTCGACCCAGGAGTGAAATGGGGAGCTGGTCCAGAGGAATGTTACAATCTAAGTGCTGATAGGAGCTGCGCTACAGTTGCGCCTTAGTTGAAGCGCAATATTCTGATGATTTCCGAGTGAGAGCGTAATAATAGTTGTAATGCCCTGATAACTACTATGATGACTATCCACTAAATGCCGGTATTACTATTAAAATGTATTTTAATTGAAGATTTCCCAAGGATTTGTTATCATGGAACATAAAGCTGGATTTGCCGTTTTAAAATCTTCGGGCAAATACTTTTGGAACTGCAACGATTTGCATTGGGGAACTTTAAATCATCCAAACAGAGTGTATACTTTTAGTATTGGTCTTTACTTTTGAAAACGTTTCGTATATTGAATTGTAATACCATTATAATCGTTTTGGCTTCAAATTCTTGAACCCAATTGTCTTAATTAACCAATAAAATGAACGTTGTGTTATATAAAAAAATGTACGATTTTTACGCACAAGGCTCATTTGTTTGGTGTTTTAAGGTATTTCTGATCTTGATTTGGCATCCATGGAATGCGGGGTTCCGTAAGAATCTAAGCAGGAAATACCACTCTCTGGACATCGCTGAATACCGAATAAACAGCATAAAGCCATTGCAATTAAAAAAAATACAGAAGCACCATTTTATACTTACTTACGGCTTAATATTACAAATCTAAACCCGACTAGGGCTAATTCGTTGAAGCTTATTACAACCCACCCATTGTCTCAGAGTTCAATGTACTACAGTACAATATGATACATTATGCATTTACTAATGTTTATCCATTTAAAGAGACACGGCACATTTGAAAAATATTGCGCCCTCAGATTTTTTTCAAAATCATATTTTTGCCCTGGTTGTAAAGCTTTTTTATACAAAAGCCCTCACCCGAAATGATTAAGACCAAAATCAGCTTCCTTATGGGTAAACAGAACGATTTTATAATTTCGGTCGCCGGCGGACGTAAATTGACAGGAGGAGATTTTTTGAGGATACAAATTTTCTCTCAATTTTCACTGGATTCGCGGTCGTGACCACCTACCGAACGTTGCAAAAGTTGATTGAACAAATAGTAACAAAGAAGACCGCAACCTTGTTTGAACTTGCCTATTATCGCGCAATCGTCCCCATAGAAAACCATGCTTGGGACTTTCTGTCTTGCACAACAGAAAGTACAAATCCTCATCTTAATTACATAAAGACTGCGTTATTCTGCTCAATTCACTTTCAGTGTGATCTAATACGATTGGTAAGTTAAAAAAATTCCAAATATGCAAAAAACCGGGTTCGACAAAAAATGGGGGCGGCTTTTTTCTGGAAATCTCCTCATTCTCTTTAAATTCAGCAGACGACGAAAATGGCTTTTGGCGCAAGAACGCGCACTCCGTATGCATGTTTTCTCACGCTATGCACACTGTTGTGTTTTTAATATCAGTGGTAACGGAGTCAAAAATATTCATGTAATATACCCATTTGTTGATTAACGTTTATGGAAAACTTAAAAGTTGGCGCTATGCCAATTACCTGATGTCCTTTATCCTCATATCATGTCCCCCCCCCCCCCTTAAAATCCCCCCTGTTTTTTGGGTATGTTATTTTTATGTGTAAAAATATAATCTCTGTTTTTCCAATGGCCTAGACTATCGTTGAGAGCAAATTGAAGAATTTCCATATTTTTTGAAAATGTTGCCCGTGCCGCTTAAACTATTCAGTTTGGTATTTTTGTCTAACATTTTTATGAATAGGTTTTTTATCGTCATTTCTAAATGATTATTTTGCCTTTTCCAAAGTCTTTTAAAGACCGTTTTATTTCGGTAACCATCAACATACAGTATTCATAAGCATTACTAGATACCCCGTACGTTACCTTGACACTTTTTTTCATTTTCAGCATAACTTGTACGCGACGTTTATGTTTAATACCACAGTTTTCGTGAAGTTGACGTTTGTTTTTTCGTCGGAAGTATTCCAGATCGCTCGTGAAAAGCTGGTCCATACTCATCAATTTTTCGCCACAGGGTTTAGATTGAAGTACTGGTAAGACTAATATTCTGGCCACGTTCCACTTGCGTACTTGTCTTTAATGGTATTTGATATTTTCATTCTGTACGATCCGCGCGTTTTGTTTGATGTACAAGATATCTTGAAACTCCAGCACATCCTTTTAAAACGAAGTATTATCGAGAGATTCGTCAAAATACTCAGCTATAAGTACTAGATCAAATTCACGTGAGAGTTTATCAATATAGCATTCACCTCTTTTTTGTTTTCTTTAGGTAATTGAAGTCATCCTACATCGGTTTTCTTTGATCATTATTAACAATAATGTGATCTTATTCTAATTTTGGAGCATCGAGCCATTTCTCAATCTTGGATTCTACTGGTTGTTCCATTGGTTTGATTTGCAATCGAAATACACAAATTGCAGATTTTCAAACTGTTGGCTACTGGATTGATCACGTGAATAGTATTAATTTGCAATTCTGTTTTCATGACAGCATCGAACAGCGGATCGGTCGTACTTCATGTGAACAGACGAATGTCATAATCTTTGTACTTCTGTAGTCACCTTTTTGTACGTTTATCGGAGGAAGAAGATCGGCTTGACTGCTTCCATTTATCCCTGGTATATACAAGTGACCATTACGGTTATTATTTTCGTTAAATAGAAATGACATATGGCGATAATAACCGTAAATATGAATGACTAATTGCAGTGTTGAGCTTCCCGTCTTATGTGTTTTAATATACACTACTTGATTGTGAGGTTTGCATACGTTGGCAAAAGATGATGGTTTAGTCCGAATATGTGTACGAATTGGCCATCTGGATGACATACCGGTGAAACATCTGAAAGAAGATATGAAATCAATGGGTATTAAAATCGAAATCAAGTGGGTGTCACATTTCTGTTAATAAACACGGTGGAAGTGTGACGCTCATTTTCTTGATTGTGTCATGTTGCAACATTTTTGGTTGGTTTTGGAAACCTTGCCGCAAACACTACCGCCATATTTCAATTGTAAGACGCATATCGTCAAATAGTCTTCAAAACATGGATAAATGACACAACTTTCTTGTTGTGGCTTTCTTGATCACGCATTATTGATTTGGTATAAATAGAAACTGATGCAAATTACCCAGACGTGTACAGTCAGGAAAATGGGCGATTTTTATTAAAATTAGTATAACTCGGGTTTGGCACGTGCAAATTTTTTTTTTTAAATTTAGACATATAGGCCATCGCACGGAACCGGAAAGTCTTCTTACCATAACTTATGTCAATATTTGTAATGAATAAACCACAGGTATGTCAATTGTAAAAGTTGCACATTTTCATTAAAATTAATAAAAATGTGATTCAATTTCTTCCCCTGAATATCGGTGACCAGTGATGTACATCATACAACATTGACTACAGCAAATAATGGCGCTATTGATATTCAGTAAATCCGCCCAGCTTTCAAAAGACAAAGCACTTTAAAATTTTTATCTGGAAATTCAGAGCTATTGTTATTGCCCATGCAGTTGAAAGGAATACCGTGTTATCCCCGCCCCGATTTTGACCGAGTCGTCCTTGTTCACCAATAAATAAACCTCTGCTGTGAGTTCAACTACCGTATATTTCATCATAAATGGAAAATTAAATGAAGGTGAACCAAAGTCATGAACGAAATGTTAGCAAGCTGTGATCAGAGAAGATCTGGCGTCTTTGTACAGAACCAAGACCCATAACTTATTGCTGAACCTCATTTCGATTCAATTCACTACTAGCCGCGATGTGCAATATTCGTTTCCATGCATCACATTTCTGGATGAAGCATTACGGGAAAGTATTATATTTAAGAATGTTCTTTGTTAGGATAGTGGATTTTCATTCACTTTTTAAAAAATGCCTAAAATATACTTACTTAAGTACATACGGTATATGAAATGAATACAGAGCAATGACGGCATATACAGATATACAGGAAAGGCAAAAGATGAATCTCTGAAAAAATAAATGTTATTCTAATTAGACTGTATGTTTCATTATACAGAGAGAGAAGGGGGTGGAAGATGCAGAGATCAGAGAGAGAAAGAGAGGGGCGGGAAGAGAGAGGGGAAAACATTAATGGCAAATCCGGATTGTTAAAAATTACATCAATAGTTTAAAACTATTTTGAATTTTCCGGATTAAAAAGAGGAATGGTTTTAAACAATTAAAAATCCAGATTAAAAGGTGATGATAAAAATTGTCGAGGCCCTGGGCATCGATGATAAGGAGATTGCTCAGAGTGTGGTCTTTGAAAGTAAAACAAAACGTGCATACCGCCCAGAAAAATATAGTAAAACGCTGATTTTTATACAAGATAGGCAGAATTTGTCATAAAACAGCATCCAAAATTTGCTAAAATCCTCTGTGAGGATTTTCTATATGAGTGTTTGAAGGAGGGTACGCTTTATATAGTGGTCAGCTTTATACGGGGTCAATATTTTTTTTAAAATGTGTTAACATATATACCAACTTTTTATAATGTCATGGGTTACAAATATGCTATATAAACGGGGGCTCGAATTGAGCACAAGCCGACGCCCATTTCTATTGTTGTGTCGGGCAACTAGCTATGCTGACGGGAAGTTGTCAAGTTAACGGCTAGCCAAAGTTAGCCATACGGTAAGTTACTGAAAACGTCAAGTGCAAAGTATGGGTATAATCAACATATCCTGCAATTTTAATACTAAAAGCTTTATAATGGTTCAAGGTCATCCTGCGGTAAAAGTTTCAGAATTCTTGGCCTGGCCATACCAAAACCGCATATATTTATTTGATTGATTGATTGATTGATTTATCTAGGCCTTTAATCATGATCCAAGTGTCATATAATTGCAATCAACATATTTCTGGTTAAGAGGGGATGACCTGATTTAATCTATAAATGTTTCATCTTGATAGATTGGCATTCACCACAAAACCCCCATCTTTAAAGTTTCTCGCCGATATTTCAACATCCAACCAAAAACATCCTTTAACCCAAAGATTTCACAGGGTAAATGAGAAAAATAGAAGTTTTTTTCTGATATCACAATTTTGACTACTCCCGGTAAAATCTGGGGTCCCTGGGACGAGGCTATTTACCGATTGGACCATGGACCTTTAACATACAATAAGACATTGATTTGACACCATTTGAAAAGAATAGGAGTATCGTACAAATTCCCCCAATATGACCTTGAACATTTCTTGTACTGTAGCTATTAACAATTAAGTGCATAAGGGCGGTTGTTTCAGCAATGCCGAACATGGCGACCCACACCGACAGTATTTTGTTTGTTATAATTCTGCTAATAAGGCGATCTCATTGAAATAGGTATTCTTTCTTTTAGACAGCGAAAACATCTTTTGAAACAAACGTAAATTACAAATTAGCCTGTTACTGCAATTTTAAAACTATGGCTGTGATGGAGTTCAAAAGAATGTGAATAATATACAAAGCAAGATCGTTTGTATCATAAAAACAAAAATATTTCAAAATTTTTCCTACATACCTTGGTCATTGTGATGTGCGAATCAATATGCTGCAAATTGAAAGTAGGAAAAGTATCCAAACTAGATTGATTATAAAAACGATCCTGTTAATTAATGTTTTGCACGTTTTAATTGTTGGCATTACGGGGCAGGATTAAAGTAATTAGTTGAGTTTATTAAAAAAAACGGTGTTGGCGAATTTACGGCTAGATATGACCTTAGATAGAATGGACACACTGCCATCCAAAGCAAAGGTGACTTGAAATAAGTGATAGAAATACTCGCAGGGAGTGTAAAAAGTTTATAGGAGAAACCTATGGTAAGTGCGTAATTTAATTTCACTTAATCTATATATTAATACCAGTGGTCTGTCAGCAGTGTGGCCTGTCTGTTGTCTGACAGCATCATTTTCTCGTATGGACAGAGGATCGCACGTTCCCTTAAACTGGGTGCGGTGGGTGGTGCCCCGTGAACGTCCGAGACCGAGAGTTTGTATTGTTAATGGATCAAAGGTCATAGGGGTCATTCAAGGTCAAATGAGGTAAAACGTTGGATATGGACATGAACTTGGTGGGGTCGATTGATGGGCGGTCCATTGAGGTTGATTTGAAGCGGAAGATGAGCCTCTTTGGGTGTTGAGATGGAAGGCAGTAGGCTGTGGTCTGGCTTCGCTCAGCTTCAGTCTCCAGGTCTTGAGATATGTGCAAGTAGGCCACTCTGCAGTAAGAGTGTACTTTCTACTTGTAGTCTGTCCAGCTGCTGTCCGATATGCGAGGTTACTCTAACTGGGAACTCCATAGCTGGGAAGCGTGGGGGCTTCGCCCAGGACCCGGGCGTATGACTTGTCAAGACTATGTCCAAGTGGAGAGGGCAAGATCGTCGGCATAGACATATTGTCTAGATATTGTCTAGATGTTGTTTTTGAGGTAAATCGCTAATATACCAGTTGACCAGCATGGAGCCAGTACAGTCCGTGCGGTACTCAGTCCTCCGGTAGGCTACTCTGCCCATCACTGAGTCATTGAGAATAAAGCTACGGTGCAAGCATGTACATATGAATGTTACAGGTTGACGATCCAGGATGGTCCTGGAAGCTGAGTGTCAGGCCCTGGTGCCCACACGAGCTGTCGTATGCACTGCCAGGTAGTAGTGTAATTGATCCACCAAGATGACGCCTGCCGTACGACGCTTTTCAAAGCTTTCCTCGATATCATTGTGAGTTTTAAAATCTGGTGGACAGTGTTCCGGCCACGGCGAGATCCTGCTTGTATAACATGAGAAACAAAAAACTACATAGATAAGTCCAGCCTCGCTGCAAATGGTGGTGTTTTTTGTGGACAGCTTTCTAAGTGTACCCTAAAAACTGAGAGAAATGGCGAGATCTGGGTTCAAAACGTGTACCCTAAAAACTGAGAGAAATGGCGAGATCTGGGTTTAAAATCATGATTGCTATCAATATTAAGAATAAAATCCGTAGGAATATCAAAGCAAATTTTAACCGTATTCTTACAGGGAACACCTGACTGGAAAGTGCCCTAACATCCAGGGTCCACGGTGCATGCTAATCTTCATGGTCCAGTAGCTCGAAAAAAATTTGGGATAACTACCCTAATTTCATGACTGATCGGGTAGGAGATATAATGATCTTCAAGCTGAATGTTAGCTTTAAGGTCTGAGATGCTCATTGATGAGGAGAAAATTACGTTTTTATTTCGTCCATTTTGTACAGGAACGAATAAGACTTGTATTTACCGGTGTTTTCCGGCTCGCTGCGCTCGCCGGGTAGACCCATATTTTTTTCAGTCGGTTAAAAATTCTGACGAGCGGAGGAGGGGGATGAAACAACATAATCGGCCTGGGCGTCCACACAGGGTGCATCTACACGGTGCCCGACGCCCTGTGCATTTTTCGAGATCTACGGGGCACCCGGCGCCGCAGTGCTCTGCAAAAAAATGGGGGGGGGGGCACCTATGTAAAATCGCATTTGTAAAATGTTGTTATTTTTTAAAAGTCATTGGGAGAGCAATGAAATAAAATATGATTATCACTGTTAGAGAATATTCTTAATTATATAATTTTATTCATAATTATGAGTAACTAAGCCATAAACTTATACTTTAGTATATCAAGTCATTCACAAAAATACTGTACGTGGCACTTCTAGCTACGGTGAATACGCATACTATTTATGTGGATAAACTATTACAAAAAAGGCTGTTAGAATGTACTTCCCATTTCAGATCACATTCCGGTCCATTGTTTAAAGACTTCAACGTCAATGATTTGTTTAAAATTAACCTCGGTATATTTGTGTATAAACATTCAATTGGTCATCTCTCTTGCATGTTCAACCAGCATTTTGCGAATCCCCACACCATTCACCCCCATACATTACAAATCTATATAATAATACCGGTAGTCTGTCCGTCTGTCTGTCTGTCTGACCGCGTCTATTTTCTCGGAGACCGAGGGTCGCGCGTTCCTGAAACTTGGTGGGTGGGTGCCCCTTGACCTTCCGAAGACCGAGTTTGTATTGGTTAGTGGATCAAAGGTAATCTGTGGTCATTCAAGGTCAAAGGAGGTCAAATGGGGTAAACGTTGGGGTATGGACATGAAACTTGGTGGAGTCGATTGTTGATGCCGGGTCATTCAAGCCAGGTGATCGCGAAACCCGGGGACCGCCTAGTGATTATGAATTAAATAGCTAAATAAAACGGTATTTGCATCAAAGGACTTTCATCTTACAGGAGGATTATGCAATATCAGTAGTTCATTTCTGTAAATGATATAATATTATGTAATTAATGTTGACTGAAATTGTTGCATTTGCTTGTATATTTTCATTTGGTATTGTTATATTAGCCTCCAGTTTGTAATTAAGAATACTTTATTTTTAAATTTTATTTGAGAAAAGATTTTTACGGGAAAAGTACATTGTTATGATTGAAAAGAAAAATGGAATTTCCCTAGTGCTATATTGAGATCAGACCAGCTGTTATTTACTAGATAGAGATTGTGCAAGAGATGAACGGAATTCCCCAAAATGCACAATTTAGAGAATGAGTCAAGTTGTTTATGCTTTGAGATCAAAACAGATTGCAAAAATAGGTAGTTTCCCATGATGTCATTAATGTAAGAAGGTGCAATGCAGATGATGTCATTTATGTGAGACCCAATTAGTCAGTGTTAGGCTATGTTTATGCATGTTGATGTGGTAATATTTATTTTTAGGTATTGTGAAATATTGTATATATTAGGAAAGATATCACCGGAGAGACTCTTTTGCCAGCCAGTAGTTTAATTAAATCTCCAACAAATGGTAGATTGATGCAGTACTTAGTGCCAGGATTGATTATAAGCGAGCGCGAAGCGAAGCTCTTATAGACAAACGTGTATGTACGTATTGACAGCTATTGAAAATCTATAGTATGACAGGTTAAAAAAATACCGACCCTCATTTGATCCCCCTTTTCGTTCTTACCATTAACTCCTACGGAGATAAAAGTCGACGAGAACTTGACCAAAATACTGAAATTTAATTTGTAGTCCGATATTCAACAAAGAATTTGTTTTAATTCTCCATTCTGTTGGATATTTTGTTTTCTAACATTAAACCTATGATAATGTTGTGCTGATATTTTAAAAATCATGCTTGGAATAATTAAATACGATAAATAAATATTTTTAAATAAAATAATAAATAGATGGCACTCTTTTAAATTCATAATTTCTTCAGGGGAGGGCGGCTAAGAAATCCTAATTTTAGACGTTGTCATTGGCTTAACATGTAAAAGCGAGGATTACGGCAAACAAACATTTTTTGACCAAAGCTGTCATCAAAGTAGAAAGAATAAATCCGGGGAAATACGACTTAAACCAGGGGGGCGGACACGATCTGCTGGATTTGGGCATTTGGGATTTCCAAACGGTAATTTATGGAATTCTTGCATGCATTTTGGCAAATATGACAGTCTGAGCGCTCGCTTCTAAGGTTCTACCTGCATCATATTATTTTATATGTCACGTGGGCGAAAGGCTGTAATTAGTCTGCTGTCGTCTTTGAAGCCAAAATTGCTGGGAATCATTGCTGGGATTACAAATTGTGGTCCTGAAGTTGACCATTTGCGACAGACAGAAATCACGCTGCTTATATCCCGCACTGATATACTGTGGAATATTGTTGTCGTCGAGGGACAACTCCGTCGTCTTGAACTACTGGACAAAGTTATCTTTAGGACTGAGAAGATTCCCATGGATTATTTATCCCGTGTATTTTATATAAATTTGCACGCTGTCATATTTGGAATGTTCGTTGAACTACAACGCTTCTCTTAATTTCGGTCGTTACATTTTAGTAGTGGATTGACTTGTATGTATATAAGACTGTAAAATCTTAACATTGAATGTAATATTATCGAATTGTAATTGTGTTTTGGATATACCAAACTCTTGAACCAATCTGACTAAAATCATGTTAAAATAGTGTTGTTATATAAAATTCAGATCACTTGTGCACAAGCCTATTTGTTTGTGTTTAAAGGGTATTTATGACCTGGTTATCCACGGGACGTCGTAACAATATACACATAGTTGAAACTTTTTCTTTGGAGTTGACCGCCTCTGGCCATTTTTTTGGGGGGGGGGGAAACCAATGGGCATCGATTTTCAAAGTATAAGAAGCCTTAAAAAGTACAATGAGAGATTTCACATAACAGGTGTCCCTAAAAATGTAAAATTCTGATTTTTGCACTAATGTAAAGCTTTCTATCAAAAATGTCCCCATGTGAAAGGATTAAGTTGAGAAATGTTTTATGGTACAAAAATCTGAAATTTCTAATTTCCTATTAAAGCAAATAGTAAATTCAGCCTATGTTTATATTGAAATTAAGCAAATGAAAATCGTCTTCAGTTTTCACTTTCAAGGCATTTCTGTAACCAAATACAAAGTAATGAATCTATCTTATCCATATGAAACCACTACATATGACACAAATATGGATGCCCAAAAAAATCTGTTGTTACACCTTTTTTTTATCAACACAATCATAGAATGGGCAGAAAAGTAGAATGAGCAGAAAAGCAGAATAAGCAGAAAAGCAGAATGAGTAGAAAAGGCAGAATGAGCAGAACTTAAGGCAGAATGAACAGAAAAACAATGCAAAAAAGGCAGAATGAGCAGAAAAGCAGAATGGGCAGCATAAGCATAATGGGCAGAATGAGCAGAAAAGCAGTATGGGCAGAAAAGCATATTGGTATATTAAGCTGCATAAGTTGCATAATTGCATAAGCTGCATAAGGCCAAAAAAAAACAAGTTTGTCTCAGAAGAAATGTGAAAAATGCTAATGCGAAATGCGTTGTTTTTTTTAAATGCTAATGCGAAATGCGGTTTTTCTTTCTTTTTTTTTTTAATGCATTTTTGGCCCACTTTTTTTAAATTTTCATTTTTTTCTAAATTTTTTTACAAAAAAAAAATGAAAAGTGAGTAAAACCTAAAAAAAAATGCGGTCAAAAAGCAATTTTAAAACCTTATGCGCGCGGTCTTCTGAGACAAACTTGTTTTTTTTCTTGGCCTAATCTGCATAGTTTTAAATAAAAGTGGACACTTTGGAAGGACGTTCCCGGTGTTTTCTGTCCATTTGTGTTCAATGGTTGATGAGCATTGACTGAACCCCAATTCAGCTACTTAATTAGTTTAAAAATGGTCAAACTAAGATTTTAACCAAAATGATAGGCTGGTCCCAGAGATTCGGGATGTGCCCTGTTCAGCTTAGTTGTATCGCAATGTTGTGGAGCATTTGCTTAGAACCGAATTCGGGCATTTCGATCTTAAAATGGTGTAAAACAAAATTGGATACTTTGGATGGTTGACGGTTCATGGAAGGCTTCCGGCTGGTTTATGGTGTTATTCTGGCTCATTTGTGTGTCAATGGTTAATGGGCATGGCATTACCTGGACTATTCAACTCTATTTGGTTCAATATGGTCAAAATAAGGATAGTTTTTTTTTTAAACAAAAACGGACCTAAGGTTCCAGGATGTTTATGGCTGGTTGATGGTTTCTGACCTTGTATGACCTCGAACATACCGATTATGCTACCTTATTGTGGTTTTCAACATGGGGAAAATGACCTTCCCCTTCAACACAAAAAGACGGACCCGGAGTGGAAACTTTGCATGGTTCTCGGTTGGTTTTTTGATGGTTTTCGGCTCAGTTTTGAACTCAAATCGGTATTTCAGTCAAAATGGGTCAAAATAATTCTGCCCCATTTTGGTGGTTGAAACAGCAATACATGCTGACATTCTGATCATTCTGCCGTTTCTGCTCATTCTGTTTTCTGCGCATTCTGACTCAATCTGCTTTTGTGCCCCCATCAAATCATTCTGCCTTTTCTCCTCTTTGCCTTTTCTCATTTGCTTTTCTCTATTCGCCTTTTTCTGTCAGTCTGCCTTTTTCTGTTGCGTTTTCTGCACTTCTCCTTTTCTGCTCATTCTGCCTTTTCCAACCAACCGGTGTTCTACTTAGTTCTTTTAGCACACGGTGCATAGAGCTCAGATCTGATTGGTCGATTAATATAATAAGATTCTAGTGGGGTAACTTGGAAAGTATTTTCCAATAAAAGTTACCTAGCTTCCTTGATGGAAAAATGGTACCACGTTTCCTAGATTGATCAATCAAAAAAACTGTAATTCGATAACTTCCCTTTCCCCAAACGTTCACCATTCTATTTGATATCATTATATTTCGAATAAACATATGGAATCGGGAAGAGAAAAGAAACCGAGTGAGTTTATACGTTATTAACCCCGAAGGAGATTGATGAACCTCTTGGTTCAGTGTAATCCTTTTTTTCAGCTGATTCGTGCAGATTTGAAGCATAATTCCTCACCAAGGTTTTAATTATTTTATTTTTATTTATCTGGCTCTCAATTGATCATTTTAATATCTTAGCAGGGCCGTACGTACAGGATTTATTTTTTTGGGAATGCGGAACTTGGAAAAAGTAGACACTTTTTGGAAAAAAAAGGGCACCTAAGTTATAAACCCCTAAAATGATCCTTTTTTGCGATCTTTTTTTAAACATTTCATCACAAAAAGAGGACTTTCTGGTCAAATATCTCAAATTTTGGAACTTTTTCCTTTATCGATATTTGGGGGGGAGGGGCCTGGTGCGGGCACTAAATTGCATATAAGCTTTCCTTCACATTGATTTTTGGATTCAAAGCTCAATTTCTTTAAATTAATTCCCAGCCTTAAAGTTTGAAAAAAAAAACAGTGATCATAACCTCATCGTCTCTGTACAGATGTTTATAAAATTTTACTTGTTTTCTAGACGGTCGTCATTGTTTCTCTTTAATGTCGTTATGATTTAGATACAACATGGTTTCAGACGTTGCGAAGAAAAAAATCCTATCAGAGCAAAAATAACTGTTTAATTTTTAAGATGTCTTTTCTATGGTCACTGTTCGTTAGATTATGAATTTTTAAGCGAAACCCTGTATCATACACCTTTGCTTACAAAATATTGATTTGTGGTGATTTTGTCTGAAAATCGCCTGTTCGGGTTGAAAAAAATATTTCACCTACCAGCTTTGAGGATCTTGCAGCGTCTACAATATACATATCTAGGACCCTTTAATGTTGGATATATTAAGTTAACGAACTAACTTATGGAGTCAAGTATTTGTTTTATACATTATTATAATTTTCACACCAGAACCATTCAAATTTGACATGGTCCGACACAAAACGACATTCAAAATTAGCACTTTCGAACAAAATTTTGCTTTGCACAATCACACTCTGGAAAGGAAGGGTCTACATCTACAGTGATGATTTACATGTCAGTTAATGTAAAGTTTCATAGCGTTAAGGTATAGAAATAATTCAAAAAATACACAAATGTTCCCCTACCCTGCTTTTCCAGTGCGCCGAAAACAATACTGCTGTTCAATAAAATTGGAAGAAGATGTTTGAGAAAACTAAAGAAGTTATAGCCTTGAAAAATTTAATGGATTATGCCCAAAGCAAATCCCTAATAGTTAGGGATTTTCACCTTTCTAAAAAATTGAGAATTTTTTTTTCAATTTGCGGAATCCAAATTTTACCTAAAGTTGGCGTTTCGAGAACCGTGAAAAAAAATACGAAAAGGGCGACATTTGTTGAAAAGTTAATCGATGATGCCCAAAAGATATTCTCAACAAGAATATAGTATTACATCAAACTGCAAAAATATTGAGTATTTTTTTTCAACGCAAGATTGCAATTTTCAGCAAATTTACCATAGGTTTTCTTGGGGACTCTGGCATTGCGCATACCCCAAAAATGCGATATCTCGGAAACGCATCCACATTTTGCATTTTTTTTACACCAAATTTTAACTAGAAACTGTTTTGTCATTTGTTATAGCACCTTCAAATTTTACACTTGGCACTATAAAACTAGGTCCAAATCTGAACACATGTCATTTCAGCATTATTTTTCTCTAAATCAGAAAAGCAAAATATTTTGGTATTCGTTCTCGTCCTGTATCCATTTCTCTTTAGATCCTTATTTTGTCCCATCTGTTATATTTGCCAGGCCAGTTCCAGATATTTAATTTTGCTTGAACATTATGTTGGCATGGATTTTCCTTTGTGAATATTTTTGATTTGATTTGATTATTCGGACAGTCATGTGACTAGCCCAAGAAAGCCTCAACATGAAGCTTATTTCCTATTGGGTCCATTTTACCGGGACAGAATTGGGACGGGGTCGGTATTATTCATGGTTCATTTGCCCAAGTCCAAATGAATTATGGGGAGAGCGAATTCAAAATTTCAAATCAAGAGCTCTGTACCGATAATCCGAACTTTCGTACCGAGTAAATCCAAAAGGCTAAACCCAACCCCGTGGGCCACGCGCTTTCCCCTAATTTTTCTATTTATTTAGCTCAGTTTTGTCATCTTCTTATTTTCTTTTAAAATCACTGAGACTACAAAAATTTTTATTTTTAAAATACGAAATAGTAAAAACTTGGTATCTGATTTTTAAAAAGATCCCATCGCATGCTATAGTAAGGATTTTTTTTATTCCTACATACTTCTGATCCAATAATTGAGCAGCGAGTGTACCTACATCCCTCTCAAAAACCTTTTTTTTCTTGTGAAATGACTAGTGTTTACCATCACTTAACTGCCCAAATGAATGTCAGTGCGTGGTTTGCTGTGATGTTCTATTTCTCCTCCCATCAAGTTTCGCTTGGTTTTCATCCTTTTCAATTACCACACGCTCTGGGATAAAAAAAGTTACCTTTTGTTTTTTATCACTTAAATACTGAACGTCTTCTTCTTATTTATAGCCACGAACATTAATTGTAAGTAAATTGAGTGAGTGTGAACAGTTGATCATTTAGTGAGTAATCGAAAATATGTAGTATCAGCTTAACCAATTTGATAGCATTATGAGAGTTGATTTTGTGGTGTAAGACTCCGAATTTTTATACAAATATTAAAGATCTAGTCAAATGACAAGTCATTTGCAAAAATAATGAAGCTAGGTCTTTTTGATGAGAGTTAGTGTCTGTTGCGTTGCATTTCCTTCGTCAAAAGAAAGATCTTCGTTGTCGGTTTCGACAGGCCCAGGTCAGGCGGCATTTTTTGTTTGCAGTGTTTAAGTCTCCTATTTGCACCTTACTCATACTGCTTTGGCACAAAAAATCTAAAAACGATGCACTGTATTGCGGTCGTTTTTGAAATGCAATGGTTTGCATTTGACAGTATGACAAAAGAATATACCTTTCGTTTATGTGATTTCCACCTCGGTGACTTGGTTTGACTGGACTAAAAACACCAAATATGGGCAGAGTATAGTATCACTAGTTAGTAGTATTTAGTTTCTGAGACAACACTGCTTAAACGCTACTAAACGGAATAAAGGCAAGAGTTAGATTACGCTTTATTACGTTATTAATTGCACTTTTAAAGGGAAAGACCAGGAACGGAGATAAAGTGCCACGCAATTTTCGAAGCGATTGGCCAGGACTCCACCATATATTATGAATATTGTGGTAGGCCGGGGCCCACTTGATTCAAAGGTGGATATGCTGCGCGAAAATCTCTAAAAAAATGCACCCAAATAAGTATTTACAACGACTAAAGAACATTACCCTAAACAAGACTTGTTTTTGCTACATAAACAAGTAAGCAAGGCATTTGGTTCGTTAATATACCTTGATTATCTTGCTTTGCTTACAAAATTTTGTTTTGATCGTTCTGGCTTAATTTGAGCATTACATACCCTAAACAGTACATCACAAGTAAGGGTTACGAAAAAAACATACCCCTTTCTCCATTATTTTATGTTTTGAACAAAATCAAGGTACGCGGGACATCGACTGCTGTTAGAAAAAAAGAGACCCTTTTACGCGTTTTCGTTATCAGGTCCCATGGGGGTGACCCGGAACTAGGAAAAATCAAACATATTCAATGAATAAAGCCAAATGGGGTGTTTTGTATATTATGGTTTTATTGGGTTGTGATGCATGGTTAATTACTTCAGTGCGATATGTTAGCAGATCAGACAGTACGAAAATTTATAGGTTAAGTCGTCAGCATTCTGAATTCTGGGAATTTTTTCATTAAATTATAGACCATTTTATATTGATCCTGGGGGATCAATTGTTGCATACACTGTATGGTTCCCATAGGGCGAAAGCCTAGCGGAAGTCAAATCTGGGGATCTCGGCGGCCCAAGAATGGTTCGCAGGGGCGGACTGGCGTGGCGGCCATTCGGCGTTTGTCACCCAGGCCGCTTCGTTCAGGGCCCCGGCAATTGTGGGGACGAAAGGAAAAAAGAAACAATGGGACAAATCTGACAGAAATATGAAGTGCCAGTAATAACAAAATTACTTGAAATTGATCGTGTGATCTCGTGTGTAGCCTTATTTAAAAAGAAAAAATCCTTTGTGCCTTCAACATGGCCTTAGCTCACCTCAGTAAGGGGTATTAGCGAGTTCACCGTACCCAAAGGTTGCAGTTGCAGCTATGTTCGAAACTGTCGCCAGCAAATTTCCCAAATTGCCAAGATATCCAATCCCGGGTGTCCAAGTAGGCCCACTGTGTATAAATACGAAGCTACCGGGACAGCCTCAACCTAAAAAAAGGGACATTCTGAACGTCATACGACTGGAAATATTAGCGAAATATCAAAGTGTCCAAAATGATCTTTAAACAACATCGTTCAGCTGAATGCCTTCCATAATTAATTCAACGTTATGATCTGGGTTGACTCGGATACACGTGCCTTGAGTTACAATGGCATCGGTTACGGTATCAAATGCGGATGCAAGACCCTGTGGAAATAGACCATGCAAACGTACAGAGTTTTTGTGAGTGGCTGCTTGGAAGACCCCTTCGCTTTCTTGAAGAACCTGTGGCCCTTTGCCTAAATGACTCAATCAGCACCACAATGTCCCAGGCAGTATGCTCCGCGCGGTAAAAGCCTCTTGAAGTGCCTTTGAGAGGAAGGACTCGAGATAAAAACAACTTACAGTGTGGGTTTGGCGTGTGCGGAAAACGTGTTCTTAATTCGCCCTCCTTCGTTTTTTTCGAACGGAACGTCATGGGGGATTCTAGCTTGAATTGCTAAATTACCTTTTTTCCCAGCCTGGAGGAAGAATCTGTTAGATGTTCGGCGCACACACGGACAAGTTAGACGAATCTCTTGGGGGCTCAGGACGGTGTCTGCACTCGAACAAAAATTGTGACGGCTCGTTTCAACATGTATTTGCATGGAACAGAGTGAATCCTCCAATGTAAGGTCCCCTAGAAAGATCAACCAGACTTAACCCTTTCTGGACTTTTTTCTATGAGGCTATTTCCTCCGACAAGGTGAATGACCTCAACAGAGAATTGTCCGTGAGTGGATATCCTCAAGCGCAGGCCCCGATAGATTCAGCGGGCTGGATGCGTACCTTGCGCATATTAAATTCACCATATTTTGCATCTGTCTTGATCTTCATATATCAACATCTTGCTTGAGATGGGAGTTATCAACCTAATAAATAAAATACTCAAGCCTGCAAAAAAAGCACTATAGTATTGAGTCGCAGTTTATGTTATCGACGATGAATTAGAACGTCACATCAGAGGTCATGCCAACATGCGTTATTTCTTGTACACGCTGAAAGGCAATGGAATCGCTTTGACCTCACTATCTGGTGGAAAACACTCATGTAAACACTCTGTATTATTGTTTGGAATGTCAACTGGTATATCTAAGTTGGTTCTAATAGACTGAAAGTGTGTTTTGGGGTTAACAAACAACAACGAATAATTAAAAGCGATGAATTTTAGAATTTTTAAAAAGTCGTGGTCTCAGATTTATAGAAATCCCAACAATTTTTCAAGCATCCCAAATCATTAAATTGAATATGTGTGCCAAAAAGATTGGGCCCTGATAGCAAGGGAACTGTAGTGAAGAAGTGTGCGCTTCCGGATAAAAGTGTGAATTTTTGCACACAAGTAACTTTAGCATTGATAATTCCATAGAATTGATTGAAGCCCTTGCCAACCCCCCTTAATGGCCCCCCAGCTTGGGTTTCAATGTTACAAGTGGGTGCAAAAATTTAAAATGTTTCCGAAGGTGTTAAAAAGCACACCATGGTGTTTTTTCTGGTTAACAAGATTCACCAAGTATGTTACATTATATACCTCATATATAGATTCCTGTCATCTGATTGGTTAAAAGTGGGAGGCCTGAAAATTCAACTAGCTCAAGAATTTGAACCAAAAATTAACTATGCCCTGGGAGAGCGGGCATCTCATTCATTAACATTCCCGGGACACCTCTTCCCACATAGAGACTGCCTACGGACTATCCATACCGTATTATGAGTGTACCTATTGAAGTTGGTGTAATAGATGAATATAAGCAGACCGTATTTTTTGTTTACTCGTATGTGGGGATTCTGTGCTGTAGTGTAAATTCTGATACAAACCGGGGATACAAACAATAGCAAGGGAATGGCTGAATCGCAGAATCATTAGGTGGCCTATTCATGCTTTTGGGATGTTGTTGTTACTACTGCTCGTACTTGAAACCTATCCCCCTCTCACGCCCTTGATCCAAAGATTTCTGCAAGAAATCAAGAGACAACATTGTGTTAAAGGTGATTGTACCGAAATCTAAGTTGGAATTATCCATTAGTCTTGATGTGTGTGGTGTTTTCAATCGTGTTAGGGAATGCTTGAAGCGGTGATTGGAAAAGTTGCTGAATGCCGGAGCTTGCAAAGGAAAATTGTACGCATCTTTCCGACAAAAAATGGCAAGAAGTCGATTACGCGATCCGTTTTGGACTCCAACATCACTTCCTCCTCAACACCAGAAAGGTTGATTGGCTAATTCTTGATGGACAACTTTTGGACCCTAAGTTAACCAAATTGTTAAAACATGCAATGCACGCCATGACAACATGGCCTACAGCTCATGAGTTACACATGATATAGGCCTTGTTTGACAAAAATCTATATATCGGGGTATCTAAAACAAATATTGACTGCGTTTTATTCGGAGCATGGTTTAAACTGAGGCCCTCGGGATCTCGAAACCCTACTATGCCCCTCGGCTTAACCCTCGGGCCTAGTATGGTTTCGAGATCACCTTGGGGCTATAGTTTCAACCAGCCCCTCATAGTCAGTCATATTTGTATACTATCTATTGCTTATATTCCGGAGTTACGGGGTTAAAAACTGTAAAAGTGGCGAAAAGTCAATTTGGTGTGCACATTGGTCAAAAGTTAAAAGATTTTTGATTCATCATATTGTGGTTCAAATTGTTTTCCTCCTTTCCCTAGCTTAAAGGATTAAAATAAGATAGTTTGCCTTATCTGTGTATGCTTAGTTTTCAAAATAGGTCACAGTCAATAGAATCAATAGCTGCCAATAGCTGTTTGACTTTATTCGGATATTATTCAGCCCATTTTTGTTCATAACCAGACACGTAAGATAGTCAAAACTAATCCTAGATTTTCATTCTATGAGCTAACCAACAATTTTGAACACATTTTACTAAAACTTGTAGCAACGTTAATTTTTGTTCCACATGATGTCGTTCTTTAGATTAGAAGTCTCCAGAAATTTGGAATGGACTTTACCATTCCCGTCAAGATGGCCGCTAATTCGAAAAGGTGGAAGACCTCTATATGGCAATGACAGGTCGTTTGCCTATTGTATTTGTGAACGAGCCCCCATGTTAAAAAATGACCCCGTCCAACATTAATTGTTGTGTGAACAATATTCTTTGAGGTGAACTGCCGACTACGAGAATAAATTCATCTAGTAAAAACACCCGAAACCAATTGTTCAGGTTTCCATTGATCATGAGACCCAAACGAATTTGTCATGGTTTTGTTAACTGAATGCTAGAATACAGTTGTATTTTGTCACGTGAATATCTAGTAGTCCAGTTTTATTTATGCTGGCTGACAAATTGGTATAGTAGATTCACCGCTGATGGGGCAGGCGGGATAAAGTTTTGGACCTGTCGATTGCATGGAATAGGGCCGTGACTTGCACCAGCGTTTAATCCGATTACAAATTGATTTTGCAGACCTGCCAACCATCCCTGTTTTATAGGAATCATCCCTATTTTGAACTTTCCAAATTGCAAAAAATAGGGATATTCTGATTTCTGAAATTTCAAACAAATCTTGAAATAATTGCCAGAAATGTCCTGAAATATTTTTGGGCTCCTTAACCTCTTCATGCAGCTTCAAAAACATGAAACCCATTAACTTCAGGAGACTCTGCCCCTATGTACTCCACTAGAGGCCCAAAAGTGGACCAAAAATAGATACCACCCAAAAGGGCTTTTGTGATGAGGTGTTCGCGACACATACATTCTGATTTTGGGGTTCTCAATGTTGGCAGGTATGATTTTGTAGGGTGAAAATAACGGACAATTTTCAAAGAAGTAGACCTATTATACCATCTGCACAACATAAAGAAAAAAACAGACAGGCCGCTAATCACCTGTTCAAATCTTGGATGGACATGTCTGACGCCATTCAATGACATTCAATTCCACCTGCCGGCCACAGCTTACACTAATATTGTATGCATTGCGTTTGTAGTTTTGTCTCGAGTTTTGCTTGGCACCATTTTCTCTTTGGTCATAGAACAGACATATTGCTTGACTTGGACTATGTATTATTCGAAATAAAAATCTGTCCCTGCCCCTCCATTAATCCTTATCCCACTGACAGAATAAAGGTTAGCCTACTATCAGCGCGAATCTACTCTAGTAGATAGCTGACCTTGCTGTGAAAATATTTTATAAGTTCAATCCTAGCTGCTTTTCAGGAGCATATACTGCATATTCTGTCAGGTTGAATTAAAATAATCTATAGATGAGGTGACATCAATGTTTACAAACACAAGTTAGCACCTGGTCTACTGACAGTTTAGAGGTGCCCATACATAGCCTTATCACGCCTGATTGAGCGCGAATTTTAAAAGCACAAGCCCTGCAGGTGCTCACGCATACTGCCGGGCAGTGCTTTGTTCGTTACCCGGCGTTGACGTCACATGTCACCTCATCTATACACTAAAAACTACCGGTCTGTCCGGCTATACATTTTGTTATGCTTTGAAATATGGGGCTGATAGTTTGGTAGACGTTTCATATAGAAGTCCCATTGATGCAAATGAGGTATTACAATTGATTCCGTCATGCGCTGTATGACGTTGTGCAGTAGTGCTTGACGGAATGAATGGCAAGGTAAGGGAGGAGAGTCTTACGAGTTGTATCAGGGTCTCAAAGTTACCCAAAGTTAAACGGCATGGCACATTTTCACAAATATTAAATTCTTCAATTTGCTCTCACATGATCGCTCAGAGGCATTGGAAGACAGATACATATTTTACACATAAAATAACAGTCCCCAAAACAGATAGGACCATTGATAAGAAGGAATAAGCCATCCAGGTAATTATGTAGGCCAACTTCTAAGTTTTCCATAACTTTATTCAATAAAGGAGTATATTATGTGACAGACTCCTGAATATTGTATTATTTTCTGTATATATTAATTAAATCATGTTAAATTTTTTTATCAGATGAATTAGGATGGAGGAGAACTGGAAAATATGAACCTTGCAATGTGTTTTGCAATAAGCTGACTTATCTGATTGACCAAGCTCTAAGCAGACTAGGGTGTGAATACATCCTGAAAACATGTCCAGACGACCTCCGCAGTTATAGAGGACAATACATCACAGTGTTTACATCGTCATTTCTAGAGTTGGATAGAGGTTCTTTGTTCACCTATAGGAAGCAAAATTGCACACCTGTTGATGGAAAATAGACTGTTGTGTAAATGCTATGTCAAAACATATCAGGTGCAGGATGTGGAAGATTGTGGACTTCCTTTAAACATGTTTCAGCGAACTGGAAAGATGACGAAATGTTCGTCTTGTCTCCGCGTGTTTGTTGCATCATGGGAAATTTTGCTAAGGACAAATTGTGTTGCAAGTTATTCTTCTTGGCCAGTTGTCACGAGATTTCCTCGAGTGTAGACCTCTCAAACAGAAGGTGGAGAACTTTCATAAATTTGATTATAAATCATGTTTTTATTACAATTCTGGAAAGTTGCTAGAATTTCCAGAACTGCTCCAAATTGGTACCCTTTGAAAAACAAAGGTTAACATTAAAATTCCATCAGGACTTGCTTCTGTACCAGTGACATTTACCCTAAATGCACTTAGTACCTGTATGGACATATGTTATAAGTAGTGTAAAATGGGGGTTCTGACTAGAATCTGAATATCCGAAAATCTGAACATCGGTATCACATTGACTAACACTCGCTAATCGCTCGTTCTCATTCTCCTCTCCTTCGGGCCCAGATGTTATGGCTTCCCAGATTTGGCCCCGACCACCCATAATTATACCACTAATATTCAAGGCATAAATAAAATATTGAACAAATTTACATATTTACAAAGACAACATCAATAACTCACTCAGACCACACCAAAATCAAATCCGTATACTGAAATCCTTTTGTTTTGCCTGCTTTGAACTTTAACTTTTGGCCTAACATAGCATGGGAATTCTTTATCTCATCTTCCCCCAACCTTTTAGCCAATGAGAACAGGTCCAAACTTTAGTTTCATCTCAAGAATTACTAAAAGCGCATCCCCATGCTTGTTTTAAAAATTGTCTGCTTACCGATAACTGTGTGTATTGCGTTTTTTCTCAGGTCCTCCATGTTAAATGTCTTTGTTTGGTTCGTTGTTTTTGTAGCAATTGTTCAAACATTTCGGGTGTTATAGTAGTATCAGAGTAATATTAAGAAATAAAAAGTTCAATTGAAAATTAATTATATGGTATAGTTTAGTACAAAACTAATACATCACTCTACATCTTCCGTTTCTGTAAAACGTTTCAACTCAACTCGTTATCCAAAGCAAATGCTAAATACTGCAATAACAACTAATATGAATGCTGAACGTTCCACTGTGTTTGAAAGACTTGCATAAAATTGAAAGACGTTTTACTGTATTCAAATTCGAGAGCTATATGCCTATTGTTATCTTACCAGAGGTCCAATAAAATTATGCTGACACAAGATTTAACCTTTTTTTTATACACTTACTTGCTTTAGATTTGGAACTCGCTGTGCTGCTAGCAGCTAGGTTGGCATGTCCTACCCCTGTAA
The DNA here is from genome assembly GCA_023653785.1 of Ophioderma brevispina. NCBI lineage: Eukaryota > Metazoa > Echinodermata > Ophiuroidea > Amphilepidida > Ophiodermatidae > Ophioderma > Ophioderma brevispina. The sequence goes on from JAMKCH010075213.1 coordinate 51,814, forward strand.
AACACTAGCTCAGGGCATGCTT
>JAMKCH010075214.1:0-135882 GCA_023653785.1 Ophioderma brevispina
AAGAGATTTTTCAGTGTTAAAACTCCCAATGGAGCTCTTGTAAGCATGTTGTGTGTGTGTGCATGTAGTGTGTATCTGTGTGTGAATATGTCTGTGGTTAAAATGTTAACCCGAACATTGCCCACTGTTTCCATATATGTGCATCCACATGACAATTGGATACAATGGTCCTTGTCCTTGGATAGTGTCCCAATGGACCTGGGGACCGCATACACCTTTGTCCCCATTCACAGGTGACACATGCAGTCAGTAAACTGTATTTTTTTATAAATTTTATGGTATTCCGGTCAGCTAAAATTCATTTAACAACTGATAGCTAACCTATGTGTTTATTGCAGAACCAATGCATAAGGTTGCAATGAGGTTTTTCTTAACGTTGTGCTGGTGTTTGGGAGCGAGGTCTTGCGTCCTGGGTATCGGTTTTTGCTCTCGTATTCACAGTCTACTTGGATTACATCAGCACTCCTTATAAGAAGATGGTCAAGCTGAATTCCAATGTAAGATGACAAACATTCGTGGATAAAAGATATGCACTTGTGTATTGATTTACTAGCCTGTGATACCGGCTTATTATTTTGTTTCCAAATGGCGGTGCTAAAAAATGCAATCAATATGATTTTAACTTATTAGAAATACAAACAGTAAACGAAAATTTAGCATGATTTTTTAAATATAATATTTTTTTTATTTTTTTTATTTGTTTTCCAATGCGTTAATGTTTTAAAGGCTGACTCTGAGATTGCCTGAGAAGGGCGCCCTCAATTTTTTTAAATGTGTTTTTTTTTGCATTTATAATAATGCTTGTCCATATGCTATCACTGTGTGAATGAAATGCTAAGCTCAAATCGAAGTCCTTCAAAATAGAAAATCACAACTTTGTTATACATTTCCAGATCAAGAATTTTGTTATTACACAGTACATATGACTGAGAGATCAATGCTATCAGATTCCCTAAAAAACAGTCAAGTTCGTTTTTTCTGATTGTTAATGGCTGTGTCTACAAAAAAATCTGAAAGAATTATCTTAAAGGTTGGTGCTTGTTCCGATCGTCTTGGCCCCCCCCCACCCCACCCCACCCCCCCCACCCCCCCCACCCCCCCAACCGATTTACCCGGAAGTAGGATCAATTTTGATATTCGGATGAAGCCGTTTTTTTTAATTGTCATCCTGAAATTTCAGTTTTCAAACCATTTCTTTCTCAAGATACAGATGAAAAAGTGAGTTTTGAGTGGTTTAACCATCAATATTAGCAACGTTAGTGAATAGGGCGTGCACTATGCATTATCGCGTCTAGATAAAAAATCGAAAGTTTGTTTCCCACGGTTAATTGATAGTCAGTGTGTACAAGTGTAGGCTCTCATACAAGTAGAGAACCCATGTTAGACAAGAATCGGAACAAGAACCTTTAAAATGTGTTCACCAATACATTCTAATTTAGTATTGATTCAATACAAATTCAGCGCAATTTGCCTTTGTTTTCACTTCAAGGTATTCTGTAGCCAAATACCAAGTAAGAAGTGTATTGTGTGTCTATAGGGAGGGCCTATCATTTATGCCAGGGAATGGAGTTGATTTGACGCGAATGTTTGGGTTGCCCTGTTGTAGAAGTATGTCGCCTGAAAAATGCCCACACTTCAAATTACACACAAAGCACTGCCACACATTGCCTTGCTTTAATTCAAATATAATGTTTTTCTATAGTATATTAAAAATAGGCATCTAAAACTAAAGATAGTCACCTAAGATGCTTAATCCAAAGTTAGAGATGTATCCGATTTTTTTCGTCTACAGTGATTAGTAGATGGATAAGGCATTAGTATATGCAAAAAAAACATGTTTGTGTTTGAAATCTGTGAGTCAGCCTTTAAAATGGCATTGTGCCATAGTTTATTAGATGAATTATATTACATGTATGGAATCTGATACATAATTTTTGAACTCATTTATTGGACAGGTTAGTGGTATTTACATTTTACCATACCATTTTTGTATGGCTATATAAGAAATAATATGTCTCAAAGCATAAGAGAATTGTAAAACTTCTAATGCAGTATTTATTTACTGTAAACCTGGCCTCCAGTGCAATGTTGGGGGGGTCTCTTGAAAATAAACACTTTAAAAGAGTGAGTGTACCATAACAAAAATAAAATAGCTGAAATAAACCCTTTCAATACAAGGATTTCCTACCAATATGGTGGCATAATCATCCATCAATGACCAATTTCAATTACCCCTATTTCAATGTACAATTTTTGAGTATTAAGTATGAAGTATATGGGATGTAATAACTAGCATTTATCTTTTGTATGTGTTGTATGTGTATGTAGGTTATGTTTTCTAGCTATGCCCCCATGCATCTTATAAATTTCAATACTGATGGAAAACGATATGAAAAAAAATTATGAGTTTGCAAAGTATAGGTGCACTGTGTATGATTTATAGAGGGTAATAAATTGTTATCCCCTTAAAAAATTAAAAATTATGAAATTTTAGATTCCAGAGATAGAAGGGGAAAAAATAACAAAATCAAAAGTAATGTCAAAAATAGTGCTATCAGTATCCAAATCAATTCTCATTGAATGTTTACTTGTACACTGAACATCATTTTTGCAGTGTATAGCTCGCTCCGGTAATCTGGGAATTTTGTGATATGATATCACTCTTTTGTACAGTGGCATGATAATGCCGTTGACTAAACCCGGCAAAATGGCGCAAAATATAAACAAACTTGTGACAGCCAATTCATGCAGCAAAATTGTCGTACATTCGCCAATCTGACTCTAAAACTCCAAAACATGCAAATGAAACTATTACAATTCACATATTACAAGAAACATTTTGGTGCTGGGCACCAATGTATGCCCCGCGCAATGGCAGAATTATTAAAAACATCCAAAAATAGCCAAGAATTGAGAGATAAATAACATTTTCCAAGCTTGTGTAGGTGACTTTTACTGAAAACTGAATATGGTATATGTGTGTGGTAGACATAAGTGTTGATTCAAGTTCACTAACTTCTTGTTCAAGGTAATGATCACTGTATAGTACCTCAACAGTCGACCCTCATAACTGATGTCAGCTGCCAAGAAATTGTCAATATTTCTTAATATGCAATGATATAGTACTTAACCGGGCACTGTTGGCAGTTCGCCCAACTGGCCTGATAGGGCCTATTTGACCCCACTTAACACATGGAAATAGAACCTTGTACAGATCCCATATACATTTGTATAAAAACACTGAAAATACAATCTATCCCACACTGTATCATCATTTTATTTCCACAAAAACTATCTTGTATTTGCATAAATATTTATGTCATATTCATCACAACCATTAAGTAATTTTAGCACTGTTCATCATTTTCAGTTGTCATGAAATATTGTTATGAACAAGGCTCTTCATGCTTCAATACAGCAAAAACTCCATGTCTGTTAAGTTATTCAACATCTATAGCCCCGCGCTCCCGCGCGGGGCAATAACCCTAAAGTTTAAAAAAAAGGGGAAACAAGGACTATTTACCATCTGCGTATGGTATCTTTGGTGATTCAGTTTGTTTTCAATGGCATCAGTGGAAGTGACGTACCTCCGGAGTGATCTATTGACAAATATCAATAGATTTCACCCAGTGGCGTAGCCAGGATTTTGTTGACGAGGGGGCACAGATTTGTGAATGTACCGACACTTGTATTGTACCGACAAAATTGTTTTTCCCGGCGAGCGTAGCGAGCCGGTTGACCCAATTTTTTTTAACATCACCTCCAAAATCTGAAGAGCAGGTGGGGGGGGGGGTTGTGGGGGGTTGTTGTTGTTAAAGGAAGATGAAACATATGAGCCAACGCAAAGATAGTAGTAGTAGTATACAAATACTACATGGTTGGAGGGGAAATAGTGCAATCTATTTTTCCTGAGGTACTGGCTACAGGCCTACCACCCCTCACCCTTCGGGTTCGGGGTGGTAGACCTGTAGCCAGTACCGAGGGAACAATAGTTGCACTATTTCCCCGACATAGCATGTAGTATTTGTTTTATTACACCTTTATAAATATTTATGAGATAATGGTATTTCCAAAGTGCCTTTGGAAACCATATCGTGTTGACTGTAAGCTTATAAATCGCCATCCCGTTTACGAACCTCGGCGTAAAATCACCCAAACAACTCGTCAAGTCGGCACAATTTAGCGCTTCAGCTTCCGTGAGAGAACTTCCTTTTTCCGTACAGTAGTCTGAAAAGATGTTCACAGCCTTCCGGACAACAAATCGCGTGTTTTGTGCATCTTTATTTTGTATTAACGCAACAATTTCGTCGTCTGTCAAAGACACTGACCGACTACTGGCAGCGGCCATTTTCTTGTTATTGTTAACAACGGAGGACGTTCCTTCTTTTTAGGAGAACCATAATAACTACAATGCGTGACAAACTGCTAACATAGATAACTTTTGCCTCTGGGTACGATGATATAGGGAAAGTAGTAAAAAATACCGCATGAGAAATAGCTCAAATTCACTGATAGCTCAATTTATCATCCCTGTGTCCGGCGCAATTGACCAATGAAATGGAAGCACTTATGCCTATTATCTCATGAATATTTATAAGGTGTAATAAATAGTTATTAACCCAATAACCAGTTCTTAGTCACAAATTGTTATTTGTTATTAAGCTCTATATGTATTTCATATCATGCAACACGCCCTCAAAACAACAGCTTTTTAGACAAATGTACCGACGGACTGTTATGTACCGACAAAACATCGCGGTCGTGGGGGCTCGTTCCCCCGGCCCCCCCCTCTGGCTACGCCACTGATTTCACCTATCTTAACCAATTGCTGATTGGTTGGTCAATCTTAATTTGAAAACTTGTGTAACATTTGTACTTATTGTGCATCAAGAATCCAAACAATTTGCCAGGGAAACCCTGCAAGGTTCTTAAACACAAAACTTTTTTTAAAGTAAAATATTTTAAGATATTTACAGATTTGGAATTGCTGTGAAATATGTGCATGTCAGTGAACATTAATTATGAAAAGATGTATATTGCAATAAAATGTATTGAAAAACAAATTATCGCTGATGGTGTATTTTGGTTGTGTTGTCTTGAAATTCGCTGATGTAGTGCACGTTAGTATCCATTGGTTACTGGCTCACGCCTTGGCTCATGCACCTGTTCCGAATTATTTGCCATAGGATATGTATTGTGATCAATGTGATCAGTGGCTCGAGCCAAAGTTAGCGTGAGCCAGTTGACCTGGCAACAGTCTTATTCTAACGTGCTCTACATCAGCGAATTGTCATTGCAATGACTGCTATGTAAATATTTGAACTGACTAACCTTTGGTCAACGATGTTGATCTCATGCATTATCAAACAGTATGGAATCATTAGCATGTGACATAGCAAGTTATTTTTGTGGACTTTTTATTTTCATGCTTTTCACAAGCACAGTTGAAGTATGACTTATGAAAGCCCATATGAAAATATTTTGATCCAATTAGAACAATTTAGCTGAGAAAACTTCAAATTTAGAACATTACAAAAATGTTCAGTATAGTAAAAATTGTCAAAAAATAACCCAATAAAAATATTGCACAAACCATGATAGCAGTCACTGCAAGCAATCGGGCAATAGGGTCAAAGTTTGACCAGAACTGTCTGGCTCTATTATTCTACATATCAAGGGTTTAATGAAACAAAAGGCCCATCTGGGTCAAATAAGATTTTATCAAAATGATCCATACAGGGCAATGAACTTAATAGTCATGACTACTGATGCAAAATCACCAATTATCTTTGGCTATCCACATCGAGAGTTAGTCATTTATGCAATTTTTCTGAAAATGACCAAAACTGCAGATCGCCCTTTGTTGCCCTAAACCCTCAAAGTTTTATACATTCAAAAATTCCTACACAGTAAATCCACTTTGTTTCGGTTTGTCTATTGTTTTTTTGTAACTCTTATGACAGGTTAAGGGGAAGTAAATGGGATTTAAATTTAAATACGGGAAAGAGTACTAGGAAGGAGGGAAAGATTAAAGGAGCAGGAGCAAAACAATATACAAACTAATCTGCATGGTTAAATCAGATAGAAGGAATAATAATAATCAACATGGCCCTTTTTGCTGTAAACAGCGGGAGTTTCCGTAACCTGACCCAGGCGCGGATCCAGGGAGGGGGCGCGCGCCTCCCGGTAATTCTACAAATTCTTGCAAAATCAGCCCATTTTGAGCTCTTTTGGACCAGTTACAGCCTTTCAGCCCCCCCGGTAATTTTGACATTTTTCAAATCCTGGATCCGCCATTGACCTGACCCATCTGACACTTTTTCCTGACACACTTGTGAATTCGGAACCCTTCACGGAATAAAGCACAGATTCCATTAAGGTTTCCAAATTCATAAGTGTGTCAGAAAAAAGTGTCAGGTTACGGAAACTCCCGTAAACAGTCTCAAAGTGCTGTTGCCTTTTTTATGTCACTGCTATCAGGAAATCGTCACAATCATTTGCTTCACGTAGTGGCAGCTGGCTAAGCCCACATCCCAAAAAGAGTATAACATGGGGTCATTAAATTACAATCAGTGATTCTACTTTTATGACAAATGTGCACTTTTGAGCAAATTACCATCTGCAGGTATAGTTTACTAGATGATTACCAACACAACTGCAAAAATCACAATTTTTGAAAATTGGGGAGGGGTTCTCTTCATAAATGAGCTGTTATTGCTTTAACTTTTTGATACAATTTTTAAATCCATACATCACTGCATTGTCTCAGGCGGGTGACACTGTAGAGATCAGTGGTACAAATGCCCATACACGATTTCGATATTGATAGCGCCATCAATTTCAATAAGCTACCTAATTAGCTAATAATTTATGCAGTGTGATGTACGACTGAAGATGGTGTAGCACCACATACGACCGGCGATCTATAAGCTACAGATTTCATGCAATATGCCTCCACTCTCTTGATCAAATGTCCTATCCAGATTTATTTAGGATCCTTGATTGTAATGTTACAGCTCATTTGTTCAGTTATATTTCTATTGCAAACCATAACCATGCTCTGGGAAATACCCCAGTGTTCCTGTTCAAAAGAGGATCACTGTTTGAACAAGCTCAACATCAATAATAATGGCTGCATCTACAACTGTACAGAAATAGCATACCTGCCCACTAAAATGGTCTATCACATTTTTACAAGGACAGATGCAATTTCTACCAAAAAATTTCATCAAATTCAAAGGTATCTACACTTAGACATGTAGTGCCATCAATTTTGGTAGACGTTTCATACAGAAGTCCCAAGGATGCAAATGAGGTATTGCCATTTATTCTGTCAAGCGCTACTGCACAACATACAGCGCATGACGGAATCCTTGGGACTTCTACATGAAATGTTTACCCCAATTTTGCACTCAGGATTGTTAATTATTAGTATATACTTGCATATGTCATGATTTTTGGTACTTTTAGGAACACTTGTTCGAAAAAATTCAAGGGGCGTTTATTGGAGGGGGAGCATTTAATACGATATATGACTGGTCAACTCATCCTAAGGCAAACCTGTTTTGGCATCTTTTCTCCAGATTTTGAGTAAACTGGAACAGGGGGGTCTGGAAGATGAATAGAAGTCCCAAGTGAGGTATCATTGATTCCATCAAGTGCTTCTGCACAACATCATGCAACACATGAAGGAATCAATTGCAATACCTCATTTGCATACTTGGGACTTTTATATGAAATATTTACCCAAAGGGGAAGGCACTTTTAGGCCCCAGACCCACCAATCATGAACACACATCACAACAAAGTAACCACAAACATATTACACCAATTCGTTGTATCACTCAATATCAATTATATTTAATAAATAAAATACTTTATGGTAATGTACATTGGCAAATAATAGGTAGTACATCTATTCATATAGAACAATCCCACTTTAGTTACAGCCTATAAAAACACAAGACAATCTTTCTCAGTACTTACAAAAAAGAAACGAAGATGTCCAATAAAGCCTCTGTAACCGTTTCACTTTGGTATAAAGATTTATAAACTACACAATTGCCATAAAAGCAATGTAACACAATCAAAATTGCTACCACACATACAGGACTATTTGAGTTGTGCAAGTAGCTAGGCTTTTAAAAGTTGTCTTTGATATATCTACACATTTCACATGCATATATTTCAACACAAACATAACCACAAGGGAATACTCAATATGAAACAATTTCATAAAAAAAACAATGCCATGTTTCTTACCAATTTTGAAACAATTATTAAATGAGTTGTAAGATATTGCTTTTATATCATAAACAAGCAGTTCTCAAACCACAAGTGTCACCTGCTTTCACAGTTCACCTTTCCTTCACTCCTATTTTATGACCTCAGATGACCTTTGACTTTTGCAAGTGACCCTTGAACGTATTATCATATGAATGGTCTATGGCCCAGGTTGCTATTGGGACTTCAAATGATAGCAATTTGATGTTTTCAGCCAAGTTTAGAAGTTGACCTCATGGCCTTTTGACCTTGGTATGTCACCCTTGACCACATCATATAAAGGTTCCCAAGAGGAATCTTTGACCCAAGGTCTGTAGCAATTGGACTTTTCTTGAATGAGACAAATCTGATATTTTCAGCCCATTTTGTAACTTGACCTCATATGACCTTTGACTTTGGTATGTGACCCTTTACCTCATCATATGAAGGTTCTCAAGGGGCATCTATGACCCAATTTCTGTACCAATTGGACTTTACTTCTCCGATGAGAAACTTTCTCCAAAACTAACCTTTGAAAACAAGGCCACACAGCGAACAGAATTAAAGATGGTAGGTGCCCCCTCCTGCAAATCTTGCAGGTGACACAAAAACTGTTTTCATGCACTTTCAAGAATTATACCAGCTTCTTTTACTGTGTCCGATACTCTATATTACTCGTGATCAATTGTATGTAAATGATATTTGACCGATACATATTTAACTTGCATAATGCAACTACTGCTTCTGGTGTCCGCGTGTCCATGCTTATATTAATATTTGTAAGGTACTAATGGCATATTAGCATGCCCAATATCAGAGAGGTCAAGGGTTTGGGTCTCATTTAGGACTCTTATAATTATTAGTTTCTCATAGCAGTGGCCTCTGGAAAGTGATGGGGAGGGCATTTTTTATTTTTACTTTTTTTTTTTACTAAATGACACTAAAATATGGCTGTTTTCAGCAAACATTGATATTACCATCAACTTTCAGCAGCATCAGAAAAAAATGGTCAGACCTTTTTTATTTCAAGTTTATGAGAAATAGACCCCTACAGGTCTTTGAAATCCCATTAAAGTGACTGTGGTTGATTAATAACACAATCAGGCTCATCATTCATCAACATTAATGAAAAAAAGTTTAAACTTATCCCAAAAAACGAGGAGGGAAAGCTATGAGAATCTGATATATTTTTTATGCAGCCTTAGTAGTTTTTTCAGGGTGTATACATTTTTAAATTAATGAAGATATAGATTTCAAATTGTATGTATATATTTTAAACAAGCTTTTTCTCAAATGCATTCCAATTTTGCAGTTATTTCATAGTAGTCGCCTAGTTAGTACAATACAATAGGTACATAAAAATGTACTAATTACCATACTCAAGTGTAATAAGCATTGTAATTAAAGTCACCCTTATGAATTTTAGGTGACTCTAACAATGTCACAGCTTAATTATAAGCAAACAAGCTACAAAGACATAGTCCTAAATAAAACAAGCTAAGAGAAACATGTAAGTAAAATAAGCAATATTCAACCCATGTGATTTGCAATTCACTCTCCTAAAGTTTCCAAGGTGAACTCTCACTATGAACAAATAAAATCCCAATTTTCATGGCAGAGTTCCATGGCACAGTTCACTAGTGTATTGAGAAAAAATGCCCCCTGGTTTGCGAGTATGATACATGATACCTAGAATACAGTCAGTCAGATCACATTAATGCATACATGTACAATTCAATGAACTGTGTCCTTGGTGGAGGAGCATACTGTAACTCACACAGCGTGTCAGGAGAGCTGTCTTACTGGCTTTCCTCACTACAGTATATAAATTTGTGTAACCATTGAGGTAGCTTACAGGCAAGAAAAGGAAGCACAAGAAAGAGCATTTACCTGTCTCAAATAAAGCTTGCAACAAGCTTCCTAAACATTGCTACTATGAAAAATCTAATGGTAACCTGATAACTGATGAACATTTGACAAATACACAGACATAATGATGTTGAGTTGTAGCAAAAAAATTTGACAATGATGATTTTTGGAACCACTACTCTCCCTGAGATGAATTGGAACCAAGGTGATGCGAATATTTTAAGTGGAAGAACAAGGCAGAGGCCGAGATTTTCAAAACTAAAATGATATCGCCAGTTTCAATTTGTCGTAGAGGGAGTACCGGTTCCAAAAATCATGTTTATTCTCATTGTTAAACAGATTTATAATTCAAGTAATCTTCAACTTAATATCGTGATCCTTATGGCAAACATACATCAAGAGAGGATTACCACCACACCCAGTGAGAAAAATTGAACAACCCGTTGAATGTAAAGAACATATGCAATGAGACGCAACACTGACAGGCATGCACGAATGTAGCAAAACATGGTATGATGCGCAAGTGCATTAACTTCAAAGTAATGTCAATATCCAGCGCCTAACACCTGTAGGCTATATTGCAAATTTAAACTGGGCAGGAACCAATGAAATTGTATTAATTCCCACAGCTATTTAAGAATAGAGGCAATGTCATATATAAACATATTCCAGAGGGGTGCATTCAATTGGGTGGGTTATGAATGATCTCAACAACATAAAAATACAAAGAAAAAATCTGCCTAAGGGGTGAACTCATTAAATTTGCCAATACTACACTGGTTTCAAGATTTATAATTAGAAACATTTCACTGTATATAATACCATCCTTCAAATAATTATTGGGCAGAACCAAAATGGGGTCATGAACTATGGATGACATGCCTTGAACCTTGAACTGTCTTGTGACCCAAGTACTACATTTTGAAGCCTCATTTTTTTTACAAAGTTCCTATTCCCCACCCTTTTCTAGGGACATGCAAAATCTGTAAAGAGAAAAAATGAGAGTTCAAATAGCATTTCAAACACCAAAACAATGTGCATGTGCATTCCAAATTCTTTGGTAAATGATTGAGGCAAATTATACTATTATCTACTACTTCCCTCTGTATGTCCTCCATCTTCTAAAGAGCCATTTTGCTACTGTTTAATTAGCCATGAACTGGTACATAATACTGTACAATATTGACTTGGGCAGTGTGCTTTATTACAGCATGGACAGCCATGAAAATGTACATAATGTACAGAACAGTATTATACATATTGTACATAGTGCAATAGTATATTGTACAGTACAGTATTATATAGTATGATTTGTTTAGCGGTGTTATTTTTCACAATCTTATGGTTTGGCAGTTTACCATAAGATTGTGAGATCACTTTTTCAAATAGGTCAGCTTTTAAATTTGTGGTTTAAGACCGACTCAGAGATTTCAAAATATAATTTTTGTGTGTATTAATTAAAAATAGTCAACTGTAACTAAAGATAGTCACCTAAAATGCTCAATTCCAAGGTTTGAGATGATTTTTTGTTTTGTTGTAGTAAACAAATAATGTGTAGTACAACAGTACCATAGGATACTGTGTATAACAAAAATTCTGGATCCAGAATTTTATTACAAAGTTGGGATTTCTACATGAAGGATACCAATCTGAGCTAAGCTATTTCCCACAGTGATTGGTATGTGGGCAAGCATTATGTATATGAAAAAACATGATTTGTTTGCAAACTGAGGTAGCCCTGCTCGGGAAATCTCAGTCGGCCTTTAACTGCAGAAAACAGGAAAATAAACAACTCATTTATTTTCCACTTTACAGTCTTGTATGTCTTAAACTATTGCAACATTGTTTGACTACTGTTAATTTCTATTTAATTCTACCATTACTGTAAAATCAAGGTTTGGGCAGTACTTTTTTCTAGTACTATTGCCAGTGCAGAAAACAGGACTATACTAAATGTATGCAGTATACTATTGAGTTGATGTAGATAACTTATATATTGCATGATACAGCCTGTTTGGTATGCAATCTTATGAAATTAATATCCTTTTAAAGGTGGGTGACCTGATTGACAATCTCATCTTCCACCCCCTCACCCTACTTTTACTCCATCAAAATTGAGATTTTGTTATCAAAACTAAGTTCATATTTTTCCCATTACTCCAGTGAAATTCTAGGCCCAAGAAATGTTTCCTTTCGATGTTATGAACAAAACCATCTCCAAATGTGATATACCGCACTTAACACACACTGTCCAATGGGCCATTTTAGTGCACATTTTTGCTTCCATTATCTAAATGGTTGGATCGTTTTTTACTCAAAATTTGAAATCAGATGTTTTTGGTGATATCCATCCAAGTGCAGGAGAAAACATATGAAAAATTGGACCTTGATCGGGTCAACCCACTTTTAAGTCATTACAAGATAGCATAAAACACATAATGAAAGGGCCTTTGTAAATCGGTCATTGCATTCTGGTTGGAGAAGTGAAGGTTTACCTTTCTGGTAGACGATGGACCACCCAACATACATCTATACATCCATACATACATCTAGATCTAAATTATAGAGTGATCTAGATTATATCTAGAGTGATCAAGATTATATCTAGATCATTCCTTATTCTATTCAACTTGAAAATCCACAACATTATCAGAACTGGACAATTCACCAGCTTCACAACTCAAGTCTATGTTTGGTGGCCAGACCAAAACACAAGCATCAAAATACCATTACATTTGGAACATTTGAATCCGGTCGTATATATTTCACTTAATTAGCAAACATACATCCCCAGAAAATACAAAGGACATAAACCACATTGCAGCTACCATCAATTTGGGCATGTCAAAAACAATAGTCAGATTGCCTTAAAGGGATCAGCGATTTGCTAATCCGAAACATCGAAAATATCATCAAAATTCATATTTTTGTTTTTTTGTTACTGGCATTGATATGCAAACATAACCTGCAAGTGGTTGGCTTGACATCCGTGTATTAAAGACAAGTCAGTACTTTTTATCGGATTCTTTAATTTCTATACGTGCGTATCAAAATTCCAACTTAGAAATCAAAAAGGCCTTTCTCGGTGAATATCCCCGATTTTAAGCATGAAATTGTGCACCATGATCAATACAGTTTGACCTCAAAAACAAACATGATTGATCTTTGTTTACTCTGTGCTACTGTAAACCACAATCAGCTGTTTTTTGTAGATTTTGAGACGTCATCGCTGTATGTCTATTTACGGGAGACGGTATGACAAATTTCCTCAAATACTTCATTTTTTTCACTATTTGGTGGTTTGTTTCTACATTAAAGCAGTTATATGGAGTTGTACACACTTATAAATCCCTGATTTATAAGTTAAAACAAATGCATTTCCACATTTTCGATTCTCTCACAATATCGCTGCTAATCCCTTTAAAACCAATCACTATACTTTGGATGATATTTTCATGAAATGGAAAAGTGGCAAAATGGTTTGGTGGGAAGCATTTAGAGGACTTTTCCAAGTGTAAAATGTAACTTTACTTTGGCTTTGATATGTACAGGACCTTTTAATACTATATATTAGTGTAAAATTTGGTATGACTTTATTTGTGACACAGGTGTACATATGTGACAATTATGTAAAATTTACATGTGACAAGAACTCAAAATTGTATAACCCTTCGAAGTACAACAAATGTTTGTGCTTTTGACATTACTGTAATTAAAACAGAATGCTAGGCCAAAGTAGAAATGTACTGAAAAAATTTCATACAACCTTATAAACATGGCCAAAGAGCTTGCTGAAGAATATTTGGGAAATATGGAACAGTGTGGTAAATTCTGAGGCGACTATCTGAAACAAAAAAAAAAAACACGCCTGACGTAAAATCTTCTGGTATAACCTGACCAAACGATGCTGAATGCTACACGCCAAATGTGGCGCTTTCTGTCTCCACCGCATCTTAACGTTAGGTGCTTTGTGTTTGGCGAGGAATTACGAGCAAGGGTCTCCGCTCATCACCCTGCTTCTAGGAATTCTATACCTGGAATATTAAAAGTGAAAGGATGGTTTATATCATGTTCATCAGTTTTGGAAAAAGGGGTACTGAGAGCTGTGACAAGTTTATTATTTATACAGGGAAATGACAAGTATGCCTGCAGATCACCTTACACTTGGGACTGTCAGTTAAACAGCGACAGATAATGATTGAAAAATATCCACAATGAGAACAACAAAACTTTGGGTCTTTTTTTGGTATGGAAATAATTTCTCACTAAAGACAACGCTTTTGAGATCAGAATCTGTAACGCTTTCTCGCTTGAGTACAATAGTGCTGATTTTGGACCCGTTTTACCACAGAATATTGGGACTAGAAACCTAGTTAGAGGAGCGCAATAAGATTTACCAACAAAACAAAAAAAAAATACATTCATTCCCTTGGTATGCCATGCGTTGGAATCACCTTCAACCATGTTTGCCACACCAGGGGTCAATCTGTGGGTGATTCTGACATAGCAATATTGGACAGTTTATTCAATTCAGGGTCAAAATGGTTCAAAGGTCACATGGGAGTCAGAGGTCAATCTGTGCTACATTCCATATGAGCTTGGGCCAGTGGTTTCTTTTGAGGCAAGTTTGCATCAATGAAAATGGTATACAGATGGCTAAATCAAAATGTGCTATAACCAATAAAGACTCGCGGTATCTGCCTATGAATTGCGTGACTTTATGTAGAATCTACGATTAAAACAAGCTTTTTTAATGTTATTTAATATAGGATACAGCAATTAAAAAAACGGTACTTATTCTAGAAAGTCTTGTCTTTCTTGAGTTCAACAAACAGTGTAAAGCCATACCATGCTCTTCCGGATTCCTAGAAGGCAAGCCGTATCAGGGCTGGTAGTATTCACTATGCCTATGAAAAAACACACAAGCATGTAGTTGGTGTAAGTCAATAATTATTTAAAGAGGGACTCTGGGGAGAAAAATTAAGAGGGTTCATGGCAGGTATGGGTGTATTGGACCAAGCCAGAAAGTCTGAGCATCAGAGGATATTGGGTTGTAGGAGTAGCATTACTTCCCACAATTGCTATGGCATATTTGGAGTGAGTATTAGAATTTTACAACACCTCAACACAATTGTGTCATATTGTGTGATTATGATTTGGAAATCATGTAGGTATTGCACTCTATAGACCTGTTTGGAGATATTGATCTGACAGGGGCCAGGTAGACTAACACATACAATAGCAATTGTGTGAAGTAATACCTGTGTGTTTTTCAAAAAGCATGCCAAACACACAATGAATGATGTCATAGCTCTGGGCTGACAGGCAAACTGGGCAGGCAAGTCAACCTAAAAGTCAACCTAAAATAAACACAACATCAGTTACTCCTACAACCCGATATCCTTTGAAATTGATGCTCAGACTTTCTGGATCTAATATGAACCTTCTTAATTTTTCTTTGAAGTCCGTCTTTAATATCTATCTGCCTGCTTAAAGTAAATGGCTTTTTGTGAAGTGTGAACTCCGAATAGACACTACTGTACTATTTCTCTTAGACACTACTGTACTATTTCTATTGGCCGCTCCACCACAAGAATCATATCACAATACAAAGTTGTATGTGTACTACAGTACACACAAAATGCAGTACACAGTACATGTACATCAGTAACCTGATGACCTGGTACATGCACATATTACAATGTATTTTGTACATATAAAGTGGATATTTTTATCAATGCAGTCATATTGAACTTGTCACAAAAGTTCATCTGGGACATGTGTTCAACTTATGTCAACCTGCAGGATGGGTCAATAGTGTGACATGGCTTTTTTTATTTATATCAATATACTACTCTACCAAAATGAAGAAAATCTGAAGGGTAAGGTGGTCATGTGCATAGTCAGGATCCCGCACCCCTGGGGTGAGGATCCTGGGGATGATCCAAACCACAATGGTAGGGTTTCCAGGATCCACAAGCAGAACCTTGGTGGGGGGGTCTGTGGTGAAGTCCACTGAAAAATATGCATTTTTTGGCAATTTGAGCCTTATTTCAATGCACTCGCCTTCTTTCCTCTTTTTTTAGACCTGCGGTGTGCAGACTCTCTCCGCACCCCTAGCTATGCGCACGCACACCTTGATAGTTTTGCATGGAATGAATCGGTAGCATGTTTGTAGTAAGCATGTCGCTGCATTTTCAAACTACTTTGTTACACAGTATATTACTGAATTTATACTAAAAGTTCTGTTAATAATCCAACTTACTATCAGTTGAGTTCTCCTCTATGACTTTCTGTATGAATTCAGCAGCCTTGACTGCTAGTTTAGTTCCCATGTTACGGTCGAACACAGATGGACTTCCACCCTGTAAAACAATAAAAAGCACATACATATACTTAAATGATGTTAGTCACAAACACCTTGAATTACACTTTAATGCTTTGGAGAAACTACTTTTTTTTTAAAAAATATTAATGTTAAAATGTGGGTTTTTTTACTTAACAGTTAACAGTTACAAATTCTAGGCTTGTAAGCATGTATGTTTTGATGAGTTTTTCTCCATAACATTTGGGCAGAGGTCTCAAATCAGCATCCCTAGTTAAAAATGTTAATTTTGGTACAAATGTTATAAATTCTTAACACTTGATCAATAGCATTTACAACAATCATCTTTGGATGCTACCAGTATACAAAAGTGTGTGCACTGTCCACTGTTTGTTAGCCAATTGATCTAATTGGAACTGTTTTAGCAGGAACTGAACAAATATTTAACAAATTGGGCATTCCCAGACAATAAATGTTAAACCTCACAATGTCGCAACAGCACAAAATCAAACAAAAATTATGGTTCGACAGAACTGACTCCAAGCAACAGACAGCCGCACAGTGACGTTGATTTGGGCGGCTTAACGATGGTGGACCTACAACCCATGATCAAGTGTTTCGCTTGTAAGAACAATTACACACTCCTTTGTTCAATGTGAGTGTTTTACCATTTTTTTCATAAAAAAATCAAATCCCACCTTAAAACATTGGGTTGACACTCCAGCCCCAAAAATTTATAGCATGAAGAATATTGCTTTATAAAAACTACCAATTTCAAATTATTTGTTAAGAATTTGTGATTTTGTGTAAAACCAATGGAAATGTCAACATTTGGGCATTCTACGCTGGCTCCCTCCACCAGGCATTCTTTGACTTTGCATCATTACCCAAACTGCAATTCACAACATTCTTGAAGCACCCTCTTGACACCTGGTATACATACAACTTGCACAATGCAACCAATTACCAGGAAAACATTTGCCTTCCAAAGAACTCACTTGCTGCATGTGGCCTAACACATTGGATCTGGTGGTGAACAAGTTCTTGCCTTCCTCCGAGTACAGCTTCTGGATGAATTCAGTGGTAAAATTCTTGTTGGCATTCTCATTCCTGTGTAAGCCAATACATATTTAAAGTGTGTTATACTCGGTAAGATTATAAGGCTATTTATGACAGCAAGATAGGAAAAAAAATGATGCATCACTTGTAATACTAATGTATGCCTAGTGCGCACCACCCTGTACTATGCATATCAGAACTTCCAAATGGAAAATAAATACCACTATGAGGGCATTTATACTTTGTTCATCACCAAATAGGCAAGCCTCTTCACACTGCGAATTGATAGAATAGTGTGCGTGCAACTGCAAGCAACACTACCCCAGTAGACCTTGTATGTTATGTGTGTGCGGCGCAAGCTTGTGGCAAGAGGCGCACTTGTTTAAATGGAGCTACTTTTGCACACAGATAAACAAAAGCATAATTTTGCCTTTTAGGTGATGAACAACATATAGACAAGTTCTGAGACAAACTCTTTTCAGCCTTATATATGGCTAGAATAAGCTAATCAGCATCAACTACATTGTACCTATGAAATACCTTCACACCTCATACACAAGTAGATAGTTCACATAAACTGAACAAATAACACTACCTGACATTAAATACCATTCACCCTAACTTCTAATTTAGTGGCAGGTACGGCTGTGCTTGGCATTAACACTCACTCATTCAAAGGCTTGATGTAATTCCCATATCCAAGTTGAAACAGGAGATTGTGGAGGAGTAGAGTTGAGATTTAGGGTTTGAGGTTACATGAATGGTATAATATAGATTATCTGTACCTACTGCTCTAAGACAGTGGTACCACTCATTGCTACTTCATGGAGAAGTGCCTTATTTTCATTTTTTATCATATAAGTGAGGCAGTTTTCCACTAGCAAGCATAAGTGACATCAACAGCATGCCAGTTTTGCTCCCTCAAAAGTAAACTCCTCAAACTTTTTTTGTTGAGTTACATCTCATTTCATTTGAAGGTTGTTTTCATAGTGTTAAATATCAGTGAAAAGGTTATACTTTACTCTTTACAATGACACCTAATTTGTAAAAATCACTTATTCCATGGCGAGTAAAAACTCTCCTTTGATTACAGGTAGGTCTCAAACAAAATGTGCCAAACTGATCACTCTCCGCGGTCATCTTATTGATTTTGATGCTTTCATTGATAAGTGAGTGCTTTTGTGTTTATGAATCAATGTGGTTTGCGGGATTAGGATTCTCGAATAAGAAAGCGCCAGGTGGTTCAACATGGATGAATGGACAGCGAGTCTTTCTTGTTGGTCACTTCTTCAGAGTGGTCATTGGTGTCTAAACCAAGCATCATCATGCCAAGATTGTCCAATCTGGAAAAGGCTCGTGCTATAGGCCAGCTTGAAGCTGGTGTATCCCAAAAGCAAGTTGCAGCAATGTTTGGAGTGAGATATGATCTCCAACCTCAGAGCAAAGTTTTGTGAAACCGGCGAAGTCAAGGACAGACCCAGAAGTGGACATCCCAGGTAGACAACAGCCGCAGCAGATCGGTAGATCTCCCTTGGAGCGCTTCGAAACCGTAGACTGTCGGCCAAAACTTTGCAGGCAAGACATGCAAGACATTATGGCAGATGTGTCTCTGATCAGACTATCCATTACAGGCTTCATGAAGCCCATCTCTGGGCGAGAAAACCAGCTAGGAAACCTAAAATAACTGAACTTCACCGTCGGGCTCGTCTATGCTGGAGTCGGCAACACCGACCATGGAACTTGAACATGTGGCGTAATGTTATGTTCAGTGATGAATCCAGATTCTGTTTGAGGAAGTTGGATGGCCGAGTTAAAGTATGGAGAAGACGTGGAGAACGTTTTGCAAATTGCTGTATTGACCGACTGACAGCTTTCGGAGGGGGAAGCGTGATGGTGTGGGCCGGAATATCAATGACAAGCAAGACAAGACTGGTGGTAATTGGTGAAATCTTAATGCACTCAACTATCATGACGGTATCCTTCAGCCTATTGCAGTACCATTTTTGCGTGATCTTGGACCAAATTATGTGCTACAAGACGACAACGCTCGCCCTCACAGGAGCAAAAGTGTCATCAACGACAACCTTCGGAATGAGGGAATGGAGAGGATGGAATGGCCTGCCGTAAGCCCGGACCTGAACCCAATTGAGCACCTGTGGGATCAGCTTGGTCGTGCTGTACACACTAGAGTGACTGACGAAACAACTTTGGGCGACTTGAGGCAGATCCTCCTTGAAGAATGGGATGCCATCCCTCAACAACGTGTGACCAGACTTGTGCAGAGCATGAGGAGAAGGTGTAATGCTGGTGTGGCGGCATATGGACTTTCCACTCGCTATTAAGGTAAGTGACTAATATCTTTGCAATGAAAAGAGTTAACATTCACTATTTCGTTACTGATGCAACTGATTGTTCTATTGGGGACAAATATGGAAAATTTGGCACATTTTTTTGGAGACCTCCTTGTCTTTCAAGGAGAGGTACTCAGCCATGGAATAAGTGATTGTTACAAATGAAGTGTCATTGTAAAGAGAAAAGAATGACCTTTTCACTGATATTCAACCCTATGAAAACAACCTTCAAATAAAATCAGATGTAACGCAACAAAAAAGTTTCCAAACTTTTTTTGAGGAGTTTAGTAAATGGCCAAGTAAAAATAAGATCTATAGGCCATGATGCCATTCTACTTTTTACAGATATTTGAGCCTCGCATGTTTCTCTAAGAAGATTACTGCTTGTCTACGCACACTTGCTATATATACCAGAGTACATTTTCAGTGAAGATAAAAGGGTGCATATGTTTAAATGTTGAGAAATTGCCACACCCATATTAGAATTAGATGAATGTCTTAAAGGATTTGATGATAAAGGCAAACCAATTATACTCTATTCAAAAGTTCACTAAGATATCTTTGAAAAAAATGCTTCTTATTCAAAACGTTATGAGAAGTAAAGCATGTTTTGTGTTTAATTTAAAACAATAATATTGACATCATTTGAACATTACTCTGCATTTACTTTAAAAAATCTGAAAAAAAATCGGGCCCCCGCCAAATTATTTGTTATAGAGGTTCTTAAAATTTTGACAGCTAGGGTAAAATATGAGAATGCCACCTGATGGAATTAAGGGCCCAGACTTGGGGTGATGTTTAGTTTAAATTTCAGCTGAAAACAAATTTTCCCGTCCCTTTTCTCCAATCAATAAACTTACCCATCTCAAAAATTAGCATCAATTTAGGTAAATATATCAAAAACTTTTTAGAACGTAGACTAGTCATTGCAATGTTTCTGAGAGGCAAAAATACATTAGTCAACATAAGTCAACTTGCATACTTTATATGTGACATATAAAATTGTTTTGGGGTTTCCATTTTCATTAAAGGTCCATGGACATGCTTTAAACATACTTATAATACCACCAAAAAATGGTTTCATTCAGAGTATGTATTGGTATCAATGTCAAATCTGCATGAAGCAGTAATTGAGAAACCGTATATTTGATAAAAATTGGGCATAATATCATGTGTTTTGGACAGGCTTTCAAAGGAAATTCCAAAACGAAAGTGATTATCGCGCTGGCAGCGATGACCCGCGTGTGACGTCCAAGTAACAAATACGCGATACGCGTCATGATCGTCATCGTGGAACGGACGTGCACGTGGCCCAGTTTTCTTGCATACGTACACAGTTGACTTATGCGTCGTACGTGTTGCATCATATGGCATAATTTTTCTTGATTTGGTGCCTTAAAATTACGATGATAATACGCTGTATTGTCGACGGCTGCACCAGCGGCGACCGTAACAACAAGGAGAATCAGAACAGAATAGCTTTATTCAAGTTCCCAGCCAAGAAACCGACAAGGAGAGATACCTGGAGTGGGTTTTGTTCGTCCGCTTAACAAGACCAGATGTGAGCTTTGTTTACAACTTGTTACTCTGACATCATTAACGGGGTCAAATCCAACTCCAGCATCTTGATACGCGTTCGCGAAAACAGGAGAAGGCCCTGTCAGTTTGGGTATATTTATCCTTGAAATTTAACACTTTCCCGATGTTCATTTTTAACAATCTGTGTTGAGATGTGATCAGGATACTGTTGAGGTACGAAAATGTAAGAAATTAAGAAATGTCTACTCAGCCGTGTCCATGGACCTTTAAAGGATGCCTGAGTATGGTCAGTCAAGACCTCTTTACAACTATATATCTTACACAACAAATTATGTTGAAACTGCATTAAATTAATAATACAAAACATACAGACAATTAGGACTACATGCAGCGATACAAAATACACTGGACTAATGACTAAATAACATGCGCATACATATGACTATATAACATGTGTTAAGTTAGAACTTGTGTTAGAATTAGGTTATATAATATGCTGACTGCAGAACATGCATATTATAGAATAATGTGACCCACTACGTCATACAGTATTAAACATCAGAATCGATATGTCAAGTATGTGTGATCCAGCCACTGAAAGTGTCATTTGATTATAGTAAATGCTCATCAATGCTTAGTTACCTAAAGACACCAGATGCTAAGGAGATGGTGTTAAAACAGTGGGGGTCACATTATCTATAGACCATATGCAATAGGCAACCATGCGGTAGGGCAAGAAAGCTATGCTGTATGACTACAATACATTAACCTGTTATTGAATTCCAGAAATGTCCAAAGTATACAGGTGAGCTATTATACTCTTGGTATTTTTACCGTAGGGCAAGGAAGAGTTATGTTAATCACCAAGTGTGATGTCGTATTGCAAAGGGGGTCTATATGTATCATTGCAAGAGAACAATCCTAAGCAATACAATGTCATATAGTGATTTATATTGCCCCAGTCGAAATATCGAGAGAGTAATATGCTACCTCTACAATCGGATCATCTTTGGAATTTAATGACAGGTGTATGTATTGTACTCTTGGAATGTGGGTCTCTAACCTCACAGCAACATTGCCTATTGCCAGTGGTGTATTTAGGGGGAAAGGGAGGGCATATGCCCGCGGCACTATCTTATGGGTACCAAATTGATCATTTCGGCACCCCTAAATCAATTCTTAGCCCCTTCTAAGCAGTGAGAGCCAATATTTCATGCATAAATAGCAATGTGAAAGCCGGACCATTTAAGACTGAAATTAAACTTGAATCGTAACCAAAATAATAGCATTTGAGCAAATTTTTGTGTGCTCCATGTAAATTGTCACAGAAATCGGGGGTCATTCTGTTTTTCCCCCCATCACCATACCCCTATCTACACCACTGTATTGCATAGGTTTAATAGCAACATGGGTTCCATGCAAGGAGGAATGCAGATTATATTGTGATGTTATAGCTATAAGTTAGGGTGGTCGTTATATTCCTGATTCCAAATAAAGTGGAACTAAATTTTGAAGAGTAAAAAATTATTTTCCTAATTTTCCAAATGAAACCTAGCTAAATTCTAATCCTATGTTAGCCCTATTTGGATTTGTACAATTTAACTGCTTTGTTGTATTTGGTGAAAATAGATACGCATTTTTAGGGTGTTCGTTTCTCTACTTGGAAGAATCTTGCATAAGAATTCTAATTTTTTGCATCATCATTTTCAAATACTGGTAGCATTGTTTATAGAAATTTGGAATGGCATTTAGCCTGACCCCAAATCTTAAAGAGATTAGACTTGGACCAAGACTGCAGGTTTTATGACTATTATTGTAACATGGTGTAAACCCAAAACGATGTGTTTTTAGAGGGGCGTTTTGTGATCTTCTGAAATTCAGCTAAAAATTTGGAACTAACCTTTTTTGAAAGATATCTAGTGAATCATAATCTAAAGCATAAGGGCTAGGATCACAAAATGGACCAGTTAAGCTAGATTTTCAGCTAGGTCCTACAAAAAGGCTTTCTAAGGTCATGCTAAAGTTGCCTTGCCTTTTATATTATTTTTTTTTTAAATTTGGACAAAATAGTTCTACTTTATTTTGGAATCAGGAATAGGGTGTGGCAATTGTGACCCAATGTGATTAGAACCATTGTAAACGGTTTCAACATTAGAAAGGAAATTGTCTCAAGGCGGAATAACCATGCCTGATATGATGAAAACATTGCTCAGACTATCACATATCCAGAATTGAGGAACTTTTCTTCACTTTTATTTCAATTACATATGCACTCTTTTGGAAAGCTACTCATTAAATACACATGAATGCACGAAAGTATACACGTGCAAAGTAAAATAATGATCTTGGCAAATAGGTAGGTATATAGGCGATTGCAGCGCAGATTTCTTTCAGCAACTTCTAGCAGTTTTTGCAAAATGCTTATAAAGTGGAAGCAGATCAGATTCATTTAAAAAAATTCTTGGCATTATATCAGATTACTACTTTTAATAATTCCTATTTCCATTTCTCAAAATCATGCCTTTTTGTTTAATAACTGTGTGTGTGACCCGATAGACAACCTCTCCCCTCCACTTTACTCCAACAAAATTGTGATTTGGTATCAAAAGAAGTTCCATTTTTTGCTCATTACCCCAATGAAATTTTGAACCTGGAAAACTTTTCCTTGATGTTATGTACAAAAATACATCGGTCCTCGGACCGTTTGTGTCACCTGTCGTCGCAGTTTGTGAATGATAGGCCTCACATGACCAATGACCTTGATGTGACCTATAACCTTGATGTGACGTTTGACCTCATAAACATCTGAGGGTTTGAATGTAAACTCCATAAACCAAGTTTGGTTCCAATTGACCTTCCAACTTTTCAAATGAGGTCAATTTTACATTTTCAGCCATTTTACAACTTAACCTCACATGACCTTTGACTTTGGTATGTGACCTTTGACCTCATCAACAAATGAGCAATCCCATGTTGCACCTATGACTCAAGTTTGGTTCCAATTGAAAATCAACTTTTCAAATGAGGTCAATTTTACATTTTCAGCCTATTTTACAACTTGACCTCACATGACCTTTGACCTTGGTATGTAACCTTTGAATTTGGTATGTGACCTTTGACCTCATCAACAAATGGGGATGCCATGTTATACCTGTGACCCAAGTTTAGTTTGAGTATGTGGATATTACATGCAAATGTTAACCTTTTTTCACAACAACAACAGACATCAACAACAACAGACATCAACAACAACAGACATCAACAACAGTGGACAAAGTGATCCCTATGTGTCTTCCTGCCTTAAGGCAGACGACACAAAAACATCATTTTACACACCCTGTTCTCTGTGCCCAATTAGTACACATTTTTGTTTCTGCTATGCAAAAAGCTGGACGGAGTTGGTTCAAAATTTGTAACATGTTTTTTTTTGTTATATCAGAACTCCACTGGAAGCTCGCTGGCAAAATCTGGCACTTTAACTGATAACGTTTAGCCCACCGACCACCCCAAAACATAATGAAAAGAAAATAGAATACATTTGGCCCTCAACATTGTGTCTTTTAAATTATTTGGCCCGCATGCAAATATAGTTGAAACCCCACCTTGAATGTACAATCTCTCTCACTGTTCAAATTAACAAGACATTTTGTTTATCAGCAAAATCAGATCATATTCCACTTTATTAATATTTTACAGACATGCTCTTTGGCAAGGTTTGGTGCACTATAATCATTTAGCATTTGGTGTACATTGTGTCGTCCAAATACATGGCTGTTCCAATATGGTCATTTAGTATGACTTCTATGCCTTCTATGTCTTTCATTTATGCAGACTTCAAAAAAGTCCGAGTTCCAAAACGTACGGATGGAGACATCGATTCTTTGACCAAAACATTCTTAGAAGTTACATGAATAGGCTTGTAGATGTATCAAATGTCCACATCACCATATAGATATATATGTATGGTCTAAAACAGCCATGTACGCTATTCAAAACTTGCCTAAGGATAAGTCCTCTCTGGATTTGGTCCTTTATCTTGGCCCCAAGGTGGACCACATCACCCTTTTGGGTTTGTGCAAAATACAAACGATACACAAAAAGTAACACAAACACGTTAGTAACCACCCATAATATCATTCTGTACCACGAGGTTAGGTCAAATTACTAAACCGATCGCTGAAAGAATACTGTTTCACGAATTTGCATGTGTTGTTTTCGGATCATTCTTTTGTAAGAACTTGTTAAATGGAAGACTGAAATTGCTAGACTGATTTGAAATCATTCTTGATCCATTTCGGAAAGAATTTTGTATTGTGCCACCACCCTATGAATTCAGCAGCCTCGATGGAATAAACTGCATGTTGAAGGATGTGGTGGCAGAATACTACATTCATCCCTCTGTTTCAAACAAAGTCAAAGTATATTAATATTTCATGAAACAGTATTGGTTTACCCTTTGCAAGCCATACCTTTAATACTGAAGATGACGGGATCACCGTATCATTGGATTCAAACAGAATAACTAACAATGGGAGGGCATTATTGCTAATCAAATCCAATCAAATTTATTAGTATTAACCATGAAATAAATGCATTCGAATGAGTCCAAACAAGTCTAGTCTTAGGTTTTGGAAGAAGCCACCCCAGACCACTCACTTATGTGCTATAACCGTTATACAGAATCTTACCAGGGTAAACAGGGTCAAGCTTGCACAGAGTATTGTTAGTTTTTACTTGCCAATGTCCTGGACAGTTAAAGAATTAGTCGCAGCTGCAAAGTAATTGTATAACCACTGGATGCTTTACTCCAGACGAATGGGTGCAAGGACTAGTGGCACAAGCGTAGTACTACTCACCAATCAGCTAACAGATCAGTCAATTTGCAGACTAATCTGTGAGCAGATCGGAGAGCAGTAGTGATGTTTCACGAACAACCAATCAGTGCACAGATATGGGAACACAAGTGCCACTTCTGACCAATCAGAGATCAGAACAATAAATGGTGTGTTTCAATACTAACCAATCAACGCATGGACAATGACAACCATTACCGAACAGCGCACAACACTTACTACCATTTCACCACGTCCATCTGGTTCCACTAACAAAGCACTGGACAGTATTTATCCAGATCCAGACCCAGATTTACTTCCAGCCTTCTCACTCAGTGCACATACAATTACTTCTGCAGCTCCAGGACATTGGCAAGAACAAACCAACATTGAAAGCACCTTCAAGCATATGGGTTGGTATTCTGAAAGGGAGACTAACTTTAGACCTGGGTTTAAACCAGGGTTAGTCCTACAAGAGGGGACCTTTTTTCTTCCAAACTACTGTGAAAGTTAAATGTAACGGGTGAGAAAATTCCTCATGGATGGGCTGGAACAGCCCATCCATGAGGAATTTTCTCATCCGTTACAGCACACTTTTAGAGTATGTTGTAAGAAAAAAATGTCCCTTCTTGTAGGACTAACCCTGGTTTAAACCCAGGACTAAAGTTAGTCTCCCTTTCAGAATACCAACCCTAGTGAACAAACCTCAAGATAACTCCTTCATAGATATTATCCGCAATCTTGATCTTGGCATGTGCCACATCCATCTGTGAGAGAATTTGGGGTTAACATAATTTTCACTGCACCATTAGTATCCGCACTCGTGGATACCATGCCTACAGAAAATGTGCTTATTATCAAACTTACATAATAGTGAAATGGATTAGTCAAACAAATGGGATAGTCTTGCAGCAGTAACAGCAATTTTGGAAACCACCATTTGAGGGAGAAGGCCTTAGTGGAAAAAGTACCAATGTCAAATAGCCAGCTGGATGGTCTGAGAGGCCAATTCTCCACATTCTACAATGCCTTGCTACTTATACACTTATTTATAACAATTAATCATACATAGACCCTAAAATAAAGGGTCAATGATTAACAACTTCTTAAGGTAGGAGTTGATGAGGGACTTTTGGTATAAGTTGTGGACAGCTAAATAAAATAACTCCACTGATAATCACTTTTCTTTTTTTTACTTTGAAAATTTCTTAGATACAAGATTAGAAGATGGCAATTTAGAAAGAAAGACAGTTAACAGCTGGATTAGTACTTAGTAGGGGTGTTGATTAGGAATTGTGTATCAGTTGGTTCTGCATTAACATATTTAGCGTACGATACCTAGTTTATTTGTATTATGCCTCGGCCAATCCATATTCTATTATGCCTAGGCCAATCCATATTTTAATATTCCATTTTTTTCAAAATATATTATTAGATCCTCCAATAGATACTAGTTGAGAATGCACTTTATAAAAAAATAAAAGTGGTAGATCTAATTCTTGATGGTTCCCCGTTCATTTTGTTTACTTTGTCTTAATATTCCACAGCCTCTCTCAATCTCTCACATTGATCAAGAATCACCAGGCCCAGAGAGTGACAATAAATCGAGAGACAAGCTTTTTGACAAAGGTATTTTTTTCTTCAAGGTCTTGAAAATATTAAATAAATTGAAAAAAAATGTTATAGTCTTCAACCAAATCAAGTTAATATAGGTTAATAATATCATGCAAAATAATCCTTGGAGCACAGTATCCACAGAGGGCGCTTTTAATGCAGCAGCAACGCACCTGATCATCAAACCTCGCTGCACATTGTCCTCAATCTTGTGTTTTAAGTGCGTCACATCGGCCTGTGGAATAATTCAATGCAATTGTGGAACATTCATAGATTCCAACACCATATATTTTATATATTCACTTATTTCTATATTTACTCTAATTGTATTAAAGAGACACAAGGATATTTCCAGAAAAGTGTACCCCCATTTTCCCCCTTATGATTTATTTTCTGTTTGTCCAATAAACCTTCCAAACATTCTTGGTAGGTGTTTTACAACCAATCAAGTGCAAATTCAGAGAAATTTTTATCTTCAAAATCTCCTCGTGCCCCTTTAACTTTAAAATTTAAAATGACAGCCAACACAAGTTTAATAGTAAAAGAACATGCAAGCCTCCATAGCGTTATGTAATATAGAATTTATCATAACAGTTTGACTAGTGAGGTTCACACACCAATTGCAAGGGATTCATTCCATTTGTTAAACCCCAGTTTTAATCAGAAGTTGTTCCGATTCTGTATAGTGAAAGGAAAGGCCTACGTTCTTCACTGTCAATCTAAAATTTCAGCCTCCAAATCCATTTGTTTACAGAAATGGTCCAAAAACTAGCTTGAAGGTTAATAATGTTATTAATATTATTCACATAGTAGTCTATGGAGCATTGCAATGTGCTTAACTACATCTAGCAATGTATCAGAAACAGCATTCTAGCACATGAAAGTTGGAAGTGAGCTTACTTGAGTTCTTAAGTGGAGAACATAATGTCTTATATCAAAATACCCACTTTTAAAAATATGATGAGAATTTATGTAAGACAAATCCAAAATAGAATTACTCACATTCTTTAGCTTTTGACCTCTATGACATTTTTTTTTTTTTTTTTTTTCGAATATAGAGCAGTCAATATTTGTTTTATATAACATATAAAAATATTTCACTCATTTGAAAAACTTGCCAAGTCTCGTCAAGATCGGCTGCCACCCATGCACCGCAACTCATGATGAACTCAAAGCTAGTCAGTCTAGTCATGGTTCAATCCAATCGCGGCTCTCTCCCACAAATTTCTCGAACTGCTCTAGACATACGATTTGTTTTACGGTATACTCTACAGCATTGAGATTTCTCCATTTTGAGTCAAAAATTCAACAGAAATTGCCCAACGGTGAAATGTAACACGCAAATATCAAGCAGAAGATGCAGTGTCAGAGGTCAATCACCATGAGGCATGGGCGATGCAAGATACCAATGCAGGGAAAAAAGTTCCCATAAAAATGAACTATTTCCCCGTGACGGGGGAAATAGTAGCGTTTTATGGGAACTTTTTTCCCTCCTGTGAAATTTTGGGGAACTAGTCTCAAATATATTATGTCATGTGACATAGTATCCACCAATCAAATGACAGAAATATTTTTATGTGTTATATAATAGTCTATGGAGCATTGCAATGTGCTTAACTACATCTAGCAATGTGAGCTCACTTGAGTCCTTAAGTGGAGAACATAATGTCTTATATCAAAATACCCACTTTTAAAAATATGATGAGAATAAATGTAAGACAAATCCAAAATAGAATTACTCACATTCTTTAGCTTTCGACCTCTATGACAGAGGTCTTGATCACAAGTGAACTCCACTGCTGATTGTTCACTTGTGATCAAGACCTCTGTCATAGAGGTCGAAAGCTAAAGAATGTGAGTAATTCTATTTTGGATTTGTCTCACATAAATTCTCATCATATTTCTGAACAATCCTACATATGCATATTTTCACCCACTTTTAAAAATTTTGACTTAGATTTTTTTCTTGATAGCTGGTCCAAATTGTTCACTATAATTATACAACTGTGTCAGTGTATTTTTTCAATAACAACCAAATATTCTTTAATTGCCATTGAAAAATCACCTCTTAATTTAACAAATGTGGATTGCTGTCTGCTCTATAAGCAAATTCACCAAAGTGGAAAGTAAAGAATTCTTTTATTTTCAACGGACAGGCCGGGGGGGGGGGCGGGGGGGGGGGGGGGGGGGGGGGGGGGGGGGGGGGGGATGGTGGGGGTGGATGAAGGATGCATGGAGCTGGTAATGAGTGCATGTCGAGATATTCATACACAACAAATGGGACTCGTGGGTCTAAGCAGATGTGGGTAACTCCAGAGCAAATTCAATTGTCATCAAGGTTTACACTGCACTAGCCAATAAACTGCTGGACTTCAACCTTTTGGGGGGGGCCCCCCCCCCTGTTTTTTCCCAACAACTTGATCAGGTGGTGATGCACAAAAGTGCAGGTGAATAAAATCTTGGAAAGCACTCTTGGGTAGGAGCGGTCCATATGAAGCAGTCATAGGGGCAAATTTAATTTCATGGAGCAGATCCAGGGATTTATTCATGGGACATTTCATGCTTCGCACCCTCATTACCAACTTTCTACCAAAAGGAGTTTTGATAACATACACAAGCATTCACCAACCGCATTTGTGTATATGTCTCGCAGTTCCTCATGAATGGGGACAAAGGTCGCATAAGGTAATGAGGTCACCAGCATGTGAGGGACACTGCCCAAGGGACGTTGTATCACGTGTCATGGAAAATTGATTGAACATTCTGTGGATAACCAAGCAATTTGATAATTTTCTGGCCATTGTTGGAAGCCAATGACTTCTATGACCTTTAGATAACCTTTGGACCCCATAGTGATGTGAGAGGGGGTAACTTGTGGGACACTACTCAAGGAACATTACATGCAAGTGCATGAAAATATGTGCCACGTATATGGAAACAGTAGGCAATTATAGCCCTTTCACAATCTCAGATTCAAGAGCTGGTGGCTATATCCGACGAATCTTTTGTAGATAAAACAAAACGAGGCTACTGTACAATTCAAGTGGTGAAACTTTGTTTTTTCAAAAAATTACGTAAACTCAGGTTTTGTTTTTTTTAAACAGGTTATTCTTTTCATTGTTGTTAATGTCATATTTCAACTGTATTAATGAACCAATTAAAGGCGCGGGTGAATGAAAGTGAGCCAACCACTTATGAGGTCCTTGGGCTGGTTTCGAGGGTTAGGGTTAAGATTTATTCCGTTCAAAGGAAGCGGTACTCGGAGTCTAAGCGCTTCATGCACCCGCTTTTGCCCTTAATGACGTTTGTATTTAATAAACTGTCATGAAGGAATTGAGGGACCGCATAGTTCAATAAAACCCAAGTAAGCGATAAGAGATATTTTTGTGAAAACGGTAAAGTTCACCACATTGAAATTTTGCAGTAGCCTCGTTTTGTTTATATACAAAAAAAGATCGTCGGATATTAACCACAATGCATCTTGAATTGAAATTGCATAAGGGATTATTACCACGACAGATACACAGAGAGAGAGAGGACACAAACACAATACAAGCCAATCCCTTGGGCCCTATTCAGATGACCAAACGTGTCTCCCCTTTGGACAATTTTTTTTAAAGGGAAATCAGAATGGAAAAGACAAATATCATGTCAAATCAGCCCTTTTTTCATCCTATTGCCCTCCATATAATTCTAGGACTAGGATGATTGTTATAAATCTCAAATTATTTTAATTGTCAGTCGGGTTCGGGGGACGAGGGCTGGCCTTGGATCATTGAAATGCTCCTTTAAAAAGAACTGTATAAATTACATTGCTGTTTATGTAATTAGCACCCTGCACACTTAAGTCATTTTAGGCGGAGACTTATAACTTTGCTGAAGCAAAATAAAGTGGGTAAGTTTGGAATTTACCTCACAACAACAAAAAAGAAAGATCTGTAACTCTACCAGATTCAGTAAATGTTAGCCCTAAGCCAAGAGGTTAGAGAAGGGATTTGTTGAAGTTTTGATTCAAATATGATGATATGGTTAACTGGAAAGGAGGGTGCTAGGCACATTTTGTAAGTAAGGAAGGCAGGGTGAGTATGGAAATCAGAGAAGATGAGAAGAAGGAGATGGCTTTTGATTTTGTAATCTAATTGATTACCCAGAAGTACTCTCATTCACCAGCTCATTGTTTGGGAAACTTCAAAAGGCCGCTGGTCCGGGATTGGAACCTTTGAAGTAAATTTGTGTTCAACCACCTCACACTTGGCAGTCGGGAAGGTTCCCAACGAAGTAGTATTGTCACACTGCACTAAAAACAGCTTATTAATTTCACAGCCAAAAGATCTATGCGGTGATGGACTCCACATTTGTTCTGACCAATATTTATTTAATAATGTGGCAAAAATAAATGAGGGGAAGGAAAACAGTGACTTTTGAACGAATGAAAAGTAAGCACACTTTGATTCAAAGTTTGGAGTCAATAAAGGATGTTTTTATTTTACCCTAATTCCAAAAAGTATATTTAAAAAAATATCCTGTAAGTTTCCTGTGAAATATGATAGAGATATGATTATTATAAAGGAACTTTTGAATATCCTCAGGCATACATTTTTGTGTCAGGAAAGGTTCAAAGTCGACAAAATACTTTGATTTAATTGAGGTCAAAGTTTTTTTTAAACTGATGCATTAGAGCCCTACATTCACTACAACCAAATAACAAAATGGTAATATAGAATATTCTGGGATTTAAGGACAGTAGGTATAGCGTTAAATGTTCTCCAGCAAGTAGCCAATGTCCTGGATCCCAACGATTTGATCTATAGGAAACCTTAAGATGAATTGAAAGGCAGTGAACAGATATCTTTTGAAGTAGCAGTCAAACCAATTCTCCTTCTTCTCATCTTCTGGTCAAATACCGGGTGTAACATGCTTCATGATGAAATCTTGTTTGCTGAGATTGCCACTAACTTGTGTGCTGTGTGCAGATGTATGCATGTTGTGGTGTGCCATATGAATTGCAATGTTTTGCCAGATTTTATCGTTGACAAAAGGACAATTAGCATTTGATTTCATGAGCTAATACCCACATGGAAACAGTATTCTGCCAAAGAAAAGGATTAAAGCCGAGTTGTAAGCAATGCACTATAAAGGAAAATGCAAATGTTATTCTAAGAAATGCAACATAAACATTTTATGAATTTGGCTTTGATTTTATAGCAAGAAAACACAGGACTCAAATATGGGATGAAATATAAAAGACATGAGTAATGTTTAACATTTTCCCCCGTTGGGAAAAAAAAAAGCATTTGCTGCATTGTCTTGCATTAAATTTTACCATTTCTATAAATAGGTATCATGTTCAAGTATTAAAGGTGCTTGTTCCAATTTATGTGTATTGTGTTCTCTTCTTGATATGAGAGCCTGGCACTTGCACATACGCCCCATCAAGTACCGTGGGAAACAAACTTGTGGTTTTGACGGTAGACGCAATAATGCATGTTGCAAAGCCCTATTCAATACTGTGCTAATATTGATGGTTAACCACTAAAACGGCATTTTTTTGTTTATATCTTGGGAATGAAATGGATTTGAGGGCTCAAATTTCAGGACGACACAATGAGAAAAATACGGCCTTTTATCTGTTATCAAAATCGATACTACTTCCGGGTAAATAAGGGGGGTCCCAAAGACGATTGGAACACGCACCTTTAAATAACTTTTATTAAAAATTAGCTTTAAAATGATACAGGTGTGAAACAACCAAAAAACAGCTTTCACCAGAACATTTGTGTCATCAGCTGTCACTGTTTGTAAATGGGGTCATAAACATGAAAAAATTGACCGGATGACCTCTGACCCCAGGTGACCTTACTTTCATTTTTGCATATTCCCCTGATATACAAGTTTATTTTCACCAGGTTTCGGCTGAATTGGACAAATTTGAAAACAAATGACCTTTGGATGACCTTTGACCTCAATTTTGAATATGTTAGTGTGGATGTGCCCTTTCATCCAAGCAAGTCTGGACTTGCTGCTCTATGAATTAAAAATCAGTCAATGCATTTGAGAGCAGGTGAAAATTTAGTTTTTGGAAAGAAATATGCAAATGAGCTCATCATCATCATCATGAATATGCAACTAAGGTGAAACGGTGTCATATTCTATCACCGTGCCAAAAAATAATCGGTCAATTAGTGCAGAGTTAGCATTTGATAACTATGCACTGACCTGCAAAGCAGATGACACAAAAATAGGAAGTGAAACTTGCATACCCAACTAAAACGCCAATTGTACAAAACACGCATGAGAGCTAACTCACTATGCCCAAAACACCTGGGCTAAAATAAAGGCAATGAACCTGTAATTTAACCTGAAAGATTTTAGGTCTAATAATGAAAGAAATTTGAAATGGACAGAAATGACAGAATACATGTGATCTCTATCTGGAGGGTACACAAAGACAATTCTGTGCTGTTTAAATGAGATCTTCCGTTTTTTCTTTCTTGTGGAAGCTACTTGTTAATCAGATTAAATGGACAACAATAACAAACACAAATGAAGTCCCTACAATATCCCCATTTGGTAAAAGCCACAGGGATAAAAAGTCCAGGCAACTTCAATACAATAGTTATTAGAAAACAATTCTAATGAAAATGAGGAAAAGTTAGTGATATATTTCGTAGAGGTTTATACCACTTAATATCATAATAGGTATAGGAGTAGTATATTAAACAAGTCACAAATAGAATTTTAAAAACTATTACAAATATTTGTTGGACCATTATTAACATTTACCTGTACATCTAAGATGGGTAAACTCCTCCTCAAAGATATACGCTGCATCGGCTCCACCAGCATAAGACCACTCCTGGTTGCTAGGTAACCACAATTTCATCCCATCGGCTCAACCACAAACACTCTCTTGGGAACCACTTGTCGACTGCTGGATTTTAGCAATGGACTTTAACGGGAAAAACCAAAAAAACCAATTGTGAAATATTAATCAATCTGGCACTGGAGGATGGCTCAGTTTGTCGCATTGTAAAAAAAAAACGTGCCCTCGGCCAGACTCGAAACCGGCAACCTCCGTATACTAGCAAGCCGCTCTTACCACATAAGCTACAAAAAACTAGGGTTGTAGATGAGCATAGGTATCATCTATAGGCGTAAGGTTTGAAAGTGTCCATCGCTTTTCCTAGTGGTAGCATCAGAATGGCTAGATAAGTAATTTAATATTACCGTGCTAGTAGGTTAAAATTCAAATAGAAAACTGGTGTTTATACAAAAGAAGAAGAAATGTGTACTAAATAAATGGAACTAGGTACAACTGTTTCATAACACCCATGATCTTATCACTGGCTTCCAGCACAAGTCAAGTAGTAGGCTTCCTTATAACACACATATTATTTTACTACTGCTTTCATTCTCTGCCGCCTATTCTAGATACCTATAAAGATAAATGGCTCTGTGCAAGTACACTAATTAATTGTACCTGAAATGTACATCTGGTGAACTATTGCTATTGCCGTACAATTTAGGTATACTTCAGGTATACCTAGATTACCTGGAATATACCTATTCAGAATTCTTTGCAAAGTTGGGGTACATCATTTAAGAGACACGGGACAATTGAAAATGTGCGCCCTCAAGATTTTCAAAAGCGAATTTTGCATGGTTGTAAGCTTTTATATCCAAAAGCCCTAACCGAATATAATTAAGACCAATCAGCTTCCTTATAGGGTAAACAGAACGATTGTAATTTAGCTGTCGCCGGCGAGCGAAATTCAGCAGCGACGAAAATGGGTTTTAAAACAAGAACACGCACGCGTATGCTGTTCCACGCTATGTACACTGTTGGACCGGTCTATTAACCTTGTGGTTTAGATATCAGGAGTAGAGTCAAAATATTCATGAATATATTTACATTTGTTGATTAAAGTTTATGGAAAACTTTTTAAAAAAAAAATGGCCTACCAAATGTACGCTGGATGGTCTTCCTCATATCAATGTCCATCTGTTTTGGGGATGTATTTTTTATGTGTAAAATATACTCTGTTCTTCCTATGGACTAGACTATCATTTTGAGAAGCAAATTGAAGAAAGAAAAGAACATTTCATTTTTTGTGAATGAAAATGTGCCAGCTTGCCGCTTTTTTTAAGTATAAACAATTGATTTTGTAGCAATCGTCGCTAGACTCAAGCAATAGCAATGAAATTCAATACATGGTTGGAATGTGTGACATTATTGTTTATATGAATAGTTATAAAGACATTACACTGTTACAGAAAGTGATTGTCAAGTTGGTTGCATTCAAAATGAGCAATGGCCAACAACTATGTCATTCAAACAGGAGTTTTTTAAACGTTTTACAGACACAAACAAGAATAATACGTAGGAGCGCTGTTGTAACAATGCTGATTAATAATGTTTTCACACCCCTAAAAACTGAAAAACTTGGCTCTGGCCCCCCAACAAAAAAGCCTCTAGCTGCAGTCAGGCATGCACCTGTTTGTTCATGCTTAAGTAATAAAACATTATTCAAAGTGGATGCCCAGTGGTCTGATATTATTTCAAAAAGTGGGCACGTGACGGATTTTCTTCCACAGTGGTGGGGAGCCCTCCACTTCCAAAGGGGAGAGCCAATGGCCGCCTATGTTTTTATTACCCTGTGATAGCATTGAGGGCAGTGTGCATCATAGAATGAATCTGTCAATGGGTACATTATTGCTGACGTCGCTGGTATGACCACCAGGGAATACGAATCTTTGTACTTGCTCTCGGCGTCATTCAACATCACAAAACTTGGTAAGCCTGCAAGAAATAAAGTAGAAGAAATATGTTAAGGTCGGTTCCATGTGTAGCTCAAGAGTTACTAAATAGATCAAAGATCATTTCCAATAGGTGTCACATCTGAACACTTTAAACAAAAGAATGAGTCTCATTTACATTTCCACAGGCTTTTTCAGCTCTCAGATGTCAAATCACAAAAATACAGGGTTTTCATATTTTTTACGTTTTTGAATTTTTTGGTGACCCTACTCTATTTTAATTTTTTTGCAGATTATGAAAGCAGGTGTTACTCTTCTGCTTCCTTGCTGCGGGTAAACATAGAAATACCATAACTCAAGATATGGGCATTGTTTCCAAAAAAAAATGATTTAACACATTTGGGAAAATATTAATAACGTTTGGTGTCGTGCGCAATTGTTTGGCTGCTGGGGCACGGGCCAGATCAATTTTCAGGAAATTATTGATATTGCCCAACTTGAATCCCTGCTTGTTTAGGCGGGACTATCCAAACAAAAGAGTTAAAGGGTATATCCCTCAAACAAAATGTCGGTCTATTCAGGTACAAAAAATTATTTACATCTCCGTAAGTTTTTTTTTAGTATGGCACAAATTTTCTGGATCGTTAAATTTCCGTAGTCTTACAAGCAAAAGAGTCGAGAGACAAAGGGTGGTATCAGGCCTGTGAAATCAAAGACACTAACTTACCTATTGCAAAAAAGTGATGCCTCCCAATTTGTAAAACTGTATAAACAATGAAGGGCTTGATCAAATTTATATATGTTCTCTACTTGAGATAAGAGCCTGACACTTGAACATATGCCCCATCAAGATCGTGGGAAGAAACAAACTTGGCATTTTTTTATGGTTAGTTTTATGGTCGAGGCAATGATGTTGCATATTGCATGCCCTATTCACTGCTTGTACTAAGATTGAGTACAACAAATATACTTCCATTAGTGGTTACTTCCCAACACTCATGTATGGCCTAAAGCTTTACCACATTTAAAATTATGGTCTTCTAATTTAAGTGTCAATCCATTTCTAAATGTACCAATTAAAGTAATTAACTCACTTCCAAATCCTCCTAGTAATTTAACAAGCCATGGATGTTGTGTTCCTTTTAATTTGGCTGCCACCTCTGCTAGTTTACCCTTTGGTGTTGTTAGGTTGGTTCCGAGTGTGTCCACTAATTCCGGGACCCATTCACTCCCGTCCATCCAAACCGAAATATTGAGAGCGAAATCAAGAGTTCAGTAGGACATGATTACAAAATAGAAAAAACGTCATTGAGATCCGTTTCCAAGCAATACTTTATTTTGTTACAGGTTGCATGGTTTGGGCTGTGATATTTACTAGTATGACTTATTAAGAGTCACTATCAGGATTTGCTAAAATTATAAATAAACTAGATTCGCGTTCTGGCTTCGCGCTGCTATATTCAAAGGACTATAAGACTGGGGGCCGCCCTGACTTGGGACCTGGCACGTGTGAAATCTCTCTGAATGCCACTCCCCAGGGATCATTTTGAGTAATTGATAAATATTCAACATTTTTTGGAAAGGTAGCATTTATGCATTTAGGCATTTTCAATCTTGATCTCAAAGAGTGGCTCTCGAAGGTTCTTGCTGTTAATGCAATGATTAAAAAAAAATCTCATAAGTTTTGCGCGTCACATATTGCAATCCTTAGCTATTTTATTTCGTACATTTGTCTTGAAGAAGCCCTTCAAATCCATCGTGGATGCCATAGACACGATATCCATTGTAGAGAGCTATACGCACAAATAAGATCTGGCTGCAGCGGTATCCGGCAGCTGGTGCTCCAACATTCATTACGGCCATATTGAAATTTTTCTAAAAGGAAACAAATTATGGATAGGATACCTAAGAAAATAATAAGAGAAGTGCATTTTTAATTCTCCTCTCCACCAAGCACCCATTTCCAATTTGCAAACTAATAAAAAAAATCAACGAATGTCTTGATGAGCATTACTCCAAGGGAGGTCTCTCACCCATTAAAGTGATACCATTCACCTTGGGGAAGAGGAAGAGTAAATTAAAGGATCAGCTTTTAGATGCTATGGCCTCGTCAACATACTCTTTGGCAAAATAGTATACAAATATATACTGACAGGAGAGACTCTTGTAAAAAATATGGAATCCGAGGTGACTGCAATAGTGCTATTTTGCTGCGGGCGCAGACCCGAAGCAAAATAGCACATTGCAGCAAAGAGGGACATAGTTTGAACAGGAGGCTTACGAAATATAAGGCCGTATATTCTTTGTTTTATATAGTTCATTAATATATCATGATTGGTTGAAAACGATTTTAAAACAATGAGGTAAAATTGAGATTAGCTAGCCTAGCCTACCAACTTGACCCATGAAGGCCAGTAAGAATGCAGTGTTGTCGTCACTACTTACAGACTAAACC
The DNA here is from genome assembly GCA_023653785.1 of Ophioderma brevispina. Taxonomy (NCBI): domain Eukaryota; kingdom Metazoa; phylum Echinodermata; class Ophiuroidea; order Amphilepidida; family Ophiodermatidae; genus Ophioderma; species Ophioderma brevispina. The sequence goes on from JAMKCH010075214.1 coordinate 39,064, forward strand.
CATCAAACATGGAAAGCTGTTCTTATCTGCTTTTTAGTGTTCAAACTTTCATGTCATTCTGAGCAATACAGCTGGAATCTGGGCTGATTTGTAGCCGTACCTCATTCACGCATTTTCGCGTGTCTCCATATTAACAATTGGTGTGTTTTTGATGTATGCTACACAGGGGTGACATTGTGCTAAAATTGTAAGCCGTAAATCGTCTTTTTGGAAGCCGTAAATAGGCTTTTGAGAGCCGTAAATAGTGCTTTTTCTGCAGAAGGTAGTTTATTTGATCATGTGGTCCACTTTAACCAATAAAGGTACAAGAATATATGAATGAGTATATAACAGTTTATATTTTTTCAGAGCCATATTGCCATTGTAACTAATTTGGTTTTTACAAGTTTGGCAACAAGAGATTTTTTCAAGTCATCAATATTTTTGTGATAGTAATGATTTTCATATACACAATAGATCCCCTACCCTTTTATTGGTTACAGAAATAAAACAAAATGTGAAACAAAGGGATTTGTATATGCGTATATATTCACTAGAAAACATAGGCTGAATTCATATTTGCTCCCATAAAAAATTAAAAATTTCAGAATTTCGTATCAAAGAAGAAGAAAACAGTTCTCATCTTAAAGACATATCAGTGATTTGAAAAATATTTGAAATTTGCAGGAATAGGTCAAAGTGAAGGATAAGTTGTAGAATTCTCATAAGGACCTTTCCGTACATTAATTGACAGAAAAGAGAGAAAACGGGCAGTGTTCCAAGATACGATTCTCCATTCAATCACGGTTGTAGTAACAGGTCCGTTTGGACAATAATGACTAAAATCTCCGATCTGGTCTTATTAGGGTGCTTCTGGTCTTATAATGTGCAGGGTATGTTAGAATAACTGTGCTGGTACATACATGCACAAATCTGATTTTGATGATTTTGCGATTTGCTGATTAGCAATCACTGATCGGTCTTTAATCCTTATAGGTGGGATATTTTGGATATTAAAGCTTAAACGTCCAAAATCAGAATTTTCACATTTATTTTGGATGACACGTTATTTGAAATCTTCGGCACCGTTAAGCGTATTTCATTGTGCTACATGGGTTCTCCACCACAAACATAGTTTCATGCAGTGGAATGTTGCAAAGTCCAAAGCTCACACACAAGTTTCCATCATATTATGATGTTAGAAATTCTTTCCAGATACCTTCCCTGTCATTTTCCATGTGGTGTGAGGAGGAGCGCGGGCACCGGAGGGTTTAAAAACAAATTAAGAAATGTCGCGCTGTAATATTAGGCATCAGATTGCACCAGAATGGGGCAAGATAAGGCGTTATGAAAAGTCGATCGATGTATGTCCCGTAACTCGCCAGGCAGCGTTATTTGATTTTTTCTGCCCGCGTTTGAGATGGTGAAATCCCTAAAAGTTAGTATTTTTGATTTTAAAGAAACATATCAAGGTTTTAGTAGGGTTTTTAAACAAGACATTGCCAAAATCATTTCTAAATGTAGGGCGTTGTTTTGACACAATATTGGAGGTATTAGATCACGATGAAGGTTGGTGAAATGACTGTTACTGCAATATTATGAATGATAATGAAATAGTTGCCTCATGATTTGCAAAAAATGTTACGGGAAACAAAAAAAAAAAAAAAAAAAAAAGAATGGGGCAAGATAAGGCGTATGAAAGTCGATGTTATGTTTCCCGTAACTTGCCAGCGTTATGATTTTCTGCCCGCTTTTGAGATGCTGAAATCCCTAAAAAGTTCATTATTTTGTATTTTAAAGAAAATATCAAGGTTTCTTCTTGTGATCACATCTTGTGATGTGATTTTAGTAGGTTTTAAACCAAAGACCACTTGCAAAATCATTTCTAAATGTAGGGCGTTGTTTTGACACAATATTGTAGGTATTAGATCACGATGAAGGTTGGTGAAATGACTGTTACTGCAATATTATGAATGATAATGAAATAGTTGCCTCATGATTTGCAAAAAATGTTACGGGAAACATAATATTGACTTTCATTGGCCTTAAATGTCAAATTTGCCTGAAAAAGTATATTTTCCAGAGACTTCTCCTGAACCCCAAACAGGGACAGTGAGGAGCTCTACTCTAGGATCCTGCAAGACCCTCTGTCACATTGGCTGGGATCGTATCTAGCATCGCACGCCCCGCATTAGCTGGAATCAGATCCAGCATTGTGCACTTCGGGGGTGGGAGATCCTGGATATTATGCCTACATAGCTGGACTCGTACACTTCCACCGCATCTGCGTTCTGACGAATCGTGTTGTCGCACTTCAACAAAATACAGTGCTGTAGTACTGCAATAAACTTTAATTTGATCTGCGGTGCAATGCAATTGAGCTACAGCGGAAAAGTAATCGATATACTGCCAACACAAATCGCTGCATAAAAATGCAATGGAATACGTATAGACATATAGCACCCAAGATTGCAGCAGTGCGTCTGTATACTAGATGTTACTGTGGTGAACCCTCACAATATTTGCAACAGCATAAGCTCTAGGAGAATGTGTGCACGAACGTGCAAAATTAAATGCGGGAATCGGCAGATTGCCACAGTCAGAGGCGTGATTCTACACTAGTAGAGCAAAGAACTTGTACTAGTTAAAGACCTGTTTCAACGACATATTGAATGAGCATGTGTAGCACTTTGCATGATATGTGAGTGACCCCATTCCCCGCATTACAACCAGTTGCACTTCAGCAAGTCAAAATTACTACGTTTTTCTTACAGCAGCATGCATTTCTGCATTGGCAAAATAAAATGTGCCGTAACTCTTCATCAATACTGCCAAAAGCCATCCTTTGCTTTCAAACCCCATTTCTGAGCAATGGGCACATATTACGTTGTGAATATTATAGCTTTTGGGATGTACACAAATACATAAGAGGGTTTGACAATGAATACAATTCTTAATTAAATCTGCACAAAATAGGGGAAGCTATATACAAGCATTTATAAAGTCAACTTGCATGCACAAGATGCTTTTTGCAGTTGGACATACCAAACTAAAAATGTCTGATCCTGTGCAGAGATAAAAATGATTTTGCAATACCAGTTTGTCAGGCTGCAGTAGCTTCTACATTTTTTACATTACATATTCACGTTTACTTGCTGGTATCGGTTTAAAGGTGCAATGAGAGATTTCACGTATCAGGTGTCCTTAAAAAATAGAAAGTATTGATTTTTGCCCTGATGTAAAGCTTTCCATCAAAAATATCCCCATCTGAAAGGATTAAGCTGAGAAATGTTTCTTTGATACAAAAATTGTGAGAATGTCTAATTTCATGTAGGAGCAAATATGAAATTCAGCCTATGTTTTATATTGAAATATAAGCAAATCAAAATGACCTTTTTTCTCTCTTAAAACATTTCTGTAGCCAAATACAAGGAAAGAAATCTAGTGAGTATCTAATCTATATGAAATTACTATTATGACATAATATTTGGGTGCCTCAAAATCTCTCATTGCACCTTTAATTTTAAAAAGTACCAGATGGTCAAATCAGTACAAACGGAAAAAATTGTTATCCAACACAAACTAAATAGTTTGTCAACACCATTTACTCATTCAAAATACAAATGCTTTAAACATGATTCAGTTTACAACTGAAACAGCAAAAACCTGAGATAAAATTGAGTTAAGCATGCAAAATTATTGCTCAGAACTGCAAACAATCAAAAATTGCATCTCATAAAGACGAAAAAGAAAACTGATATCTTGAACTGTGAATTGAGTGAGCACCAGTGGGTCTATATAACCACAATACTTAGTTATGCCACACCCTCTTTTAATAAAAAAGTCATGATTCTGAGTGCAGTGCATGATGGGAAAATCTGTTCATATTTGCATAACAAAAACAACTCATCACTAAAACACTTTGACAGTTCAGCCTTTGTACCCTTGCAGGGGGAAAATCAGAGTCTGCAAGAAATTTCAAATACCTTTAGGGTAAACATGACATTACAGATACAGTCCAATATTTTCATTTCAACCTCCAAAGGTGTCAAAATAAAATACTTGGTTTTGATAAAAAATTACAATTTCTTGTATTACAAAAAAATATATTGGCTCATGCTTTAAAATCCCTTGACTGAGAGCAACATCTTTAGTTTGAAAATTGACCTATTGTCTTTGAAATAATTTGATCCTGTGACCTGGAAAAGAGTGTGTTGAAATTAATTCATGCAAGTGACATTAAAGGTCCATGGCCCGATCGCTAATAGCCTCGTCCCCAGAACCACAAATTTTACCGGAAGTGGTCGAAATTTTGGTATCAGAAGAAAGCTACTATTTTTCTCATTTACCCTGTGAAATCTTAGGGCTAAATGATGTTTGGTTTGGGAGTTATGAGTGAAAGTGTACTCCATTTTGGTCGCGCAATATTAGCTTTACACAGTACTCTATGGGAGCTCACAAAATCACGTTTCTAGCGGTCACATCAAAACGGATTGAAATATCGGTGCGAAACTTTACAGATGGTGTTTTTGGGTGAAGGCCATTCTAGCATTTTCTGTTAAAAAAACAAATGATATCCTTTGGTATCTTTATAACTATATCACAGTAATGTATTAGCAATGCATCTTTTAGATTTACATGCATGTTGTGTCATTAAATGCATGTTGTTTGCTGGGAAATGGTGGGCTATATGCTTTTAGCTTGGCCTATATACTATCCATGACACCTCTGCAGTAATCTAACTTGGATTTAAATTTAATGTTTAATCCAGGGATATAGCTACGCCGGCCGGCGGCGGCCGGCCATGTCCGGCACTTGCTCCCACCGACCGGCACAGGTGGTCATTTGGGAGGTTGCCGACCAGTACTTTACTTCAGTGAAATTAAAAAATTACCACATAAATTGGCAAATAACTTGTATAGTTTGTCCGTATGTGCCAAAAAGTGTAGTAAATTTTAAGATTTACAACCGGCACTCAGAGAAGCCTAGCTATAACCCTGGTTTAATCAATCACTAACCAAGTAGTAACCAACAAATGTTGACTATAAGAAGTTGACCTAAGCTGGGGCAAAACAGACATGGATAATTCAGACTTGAAGGTTCCAAAGGTGATGTATGAAAAAACGTGTACTGCCAGTATTTCAGCAATTTCAGCACAAGGACTTAACAAACCTGCTGTAAACTTGGGGACACATTTTTGGAGCACATTTGCTAAATTGAAAGCTGCAGGCTTCGTTTATCCAGACTTGCTTGCAGGGCAGAAATCTTAAAGCATACACTTTTAAGGTGGAACATTTGTGAGATGGATGTAAGTAATAAATGGGCACTGGTTTACATTAGGTAAAATAACATTATAATAGGAATGATGCATAGAGCAATATGACACAAATTGGGTGAGCAGATGAAGAGTGCTTGCACAAGTTTTATTTCTGCAAGAAGAAACCAGGATACTGTTCATAAGGTCTGGCTATAACAGCTGGGTATCACGATTGTTTTAACAAGAGGTAATGATTTTGTGCAACCATGGTGATTAGCTAATTTTCCCATTTCAATTTTGTAAAAAACATTTTTGATGGTCATGTGATCAACTGTTTTTCCGCTCTATACTCTGTCAGAATTGTTTAGAGCTATTTACCGTGCGCCGAGCGTGACGTGCGTCAACACGAAGTAAATGCCGATTGGCTTGTTTGAGTAGGTTGGCCTCCCCATTGGTTAATCGCGTATGAGGCTACCCATAGTCTCCGCCCCTTTTATGCAGATATTAGGGCGCGTGCGTTGCCCGACCTCTAAACAATTCTGGCAACGACTTTACCTATTTTCAATATCTACTTTGCAAGATATAAAGAAAAGTGTCAATTTATATGAAAAAACTTTCTAAAATTGAATTTAATTTTTCGCACTACCTATTTCTCAATAGCTACATTGTAAGATGTAAAGAAAAGTGTCAATTTATATGAAAAAAAAGCTTTCTAAAATTGAATTCCATTTTTTTATTTCTCTCTACAGCACTGCATCATCACCTGGCTATGCAAACACTACCTCTATAATGACAACCACCAACTTACCACTTTGGGACTCTCAGGGTCAGGCTGACAAGCAGAGAGAATGGACAGATTAACAAAACAAAAAAATACACTCAAATAAGGAATGGATTCATACATTTCAAAGAAATCACCTACATCTAGTCTATGTCATGGCACCACAAGGGATACACCTTGCAAAGGAAGCCTAGGGGCAAGACACAAGACTATTCAAACATGCAGATTTGTAAATTTCACAATGCAATATTATATCACTGCCAGCTGTCTAGATCAGAACATCTCAAATGACTCATAGATGACCTTTGACCTAACACCTGTTAACATCACATGGGCCAAGGGTCAGAGTTTCGAATTACTACTGAAATCCATGGAACTATATGTGACAAATTGACAACTTGACAACTTAACATATTTGCACACACCAACAGAGACAGGTACACACATGGAGCTGATTTCATAATCGCACGTTGAGCTCTTTAGCAGGGACAAAAGTTTACGGATTCAAATGCAGGGATGTTAGAAAGCCTGAAGAGTAAAGCCTGAATGGCCTGAAAAAGTACATGAATTGGGGCTAAAAGCCTCCAAAATGGGCTGAAAATAAATAAAATTGTGGAAATTTTGAGTAACAGAGGACCTGATTTCAGGCTATTGCCTGCTAACTTACATCTGTGCAAATGGTACGTACCCTACTATTTTGTCCATCCAATTTCCCTGGCTTATATTTAACATACTACACCACTGTTTACGAATTTTTATCATAATTTTTATTAATTTTTAACAGAACACCACCCTTTATAGCCTGTGCGGAGAGTATCCTGTTATATGGATCTGAGGCTTGGACAAGAAAGAAAGAGCTACAGGATAGACTGGATGGCACATACACTAGCTTTCTTATGCGAGTACAAAACATATCCTTGCGTGAGCCACAAGACCAAAGCACAATTTATGAGATTCCCTCAATTTTCATCGTTCTGCTGCCCAATGCCGAGCACAATTTGCCAGGTCACTGTCATTGTGCGATGATCAAGTATTCTCATACATCACCACGACATGGGCATTACCGTTTCCTTTTTCTTTTTCTTTTCAGGAATATCTGTACACCTATATTTGTACAGATTTTTTTTATTTGGTGTCCCAATCCAGGTGTGAGAAATGAACTTTGGTTAAAAAAAAATAAATCAAAAACAAACTAAACAAAAACAAATGTGCACTAAAGCTGGTTATCTGGTGTTGAGGGGCTATCAGGGTGTTAGTTCCGGGAGGTTGGCCACATTTCAGCTTAATATATGCTTTCAATTTTGACAAATGACCCAGATATTGTTGCAAACTCATTTTGAGAAAATGGTTTTTGGTTACACAAACATTTTAACTTTTGCTGTAAAAACAATTTTGCAACAATCATCAAAAAGGTCACTCTCTTCTATATACATACATGGGTACTTATGGTATACAACACTTATACTTAATGGAATCCTAACATAGACCATTACCCAAAAGGCAGCCTCAAGATTTTCAGTAAGGATCCGCCCTCAATCCCAACAAATTTCAGTTTTTACATATTCTTAATGCTTTCCATATGCTCTTCACTAGGTGTAATTACTGAAGCTCAAATCAAAGTCCCTTCATATAGAAATCACAATTTTGTAATAAACTCCTTCGAGCTCCAGAATATCCTTCACAAAGTAATTCTTGTGGTACTGCTATACACACATCAACCAAATTTGATTCATTCAAATTTTGGAAATAAGCAGTTTTATTACCATCTTTAATTTCAGTAATAACTTCAAAAAATATATTTATTTTTTTCTGAAATCTTGACTTAGTTTTTTTCACCTGCTAGAGGGGAGAGGTAAACACAGATTACAAAGCAAAAGTTTCAAAAATATTCCCCGAAGTCATAGTATGATTTCCTTCAGTGGAGGGATTGTCTACTGTCTCTTTTTTTATTAATGTTATTACCAATTTTTTTTAAAAAGGAACATTCACTACTAATACATTAGTAGGCCATAGACGGATCATGGTTAACAGGGTTTTAAAGCATACCAATCACAACACACGGGGAAAGAAATCTAACAGAATGCAGTGGGGATCACCACTTAATGGTCTGCCGGTGGGTTGGCTACCCTAAATTTGAGTCAATGGAAGAAAAACTAGTAGAGAGAGGAGATATACACGAATTGGGAAAAGGAAGACACAGACAAGGGGAGAAAGTGGAGAGGCAAAGGGGGGGTTAGAGAGAATGAGAAGGTGGGTGGGTGGGGAGTTTGTGGGGGGTGGGTGGGGGGGGGAGGATAGAGGAGGGAGGGAGGGGGATGGGTAGGGGAGGGAGGGAAGGAGGGAGGGAGGGGGGAGGGAGGGAGGGAGGGAGGGGGGAGGGAGGGAGGAGGGAGGGAGGGAGGGAGGGAGGGAGGGTTAAGGGAGGGAGGGAGGGGATGGGAGGGAGGAGGGAGGGGAGGACGGGAGGGAGGGAGGAGGGAGGGAGGGAGGGAGGGAGCGGAGGGAGGGAGGGAGGGAGGGAGGGAGGGAGGCGAGGGAGGAGGGAGGGAGGGAGGGAGGGAGGGAGGGAGGAGGAGGGAGGGCGGAGGGAGGAGGGAGGGAGGGAGGGAGGGAGGGAGGATGAGGATGATTGTTGTAGACCAACAAAACAGCAACAAGATGATGGTAAGAGGAATGAGCAAGAGAAAGAAAATGTGATATGTTCAAGTTTAAAGTCTTTATGTAACATTCAATGTGGAACTTGAACATATATACATTTGATATTGCATCAGGCTTGCATGTTGATTTTGCTTGAACAGAATACCAACATGAGAGAATGGATCCAAATCACAGACCATGAGACAATTTTAAAATTTGAATATGGTACAAGCCTAATATACCACTGAAATTGATTTGTGGTACTGCTTCTTCCCGGGTATATAGGAATTGACCTGTACAGAAACATAGGCCAAAAAAAAAACAAGTTTGTCTCAGAAGAAATGTGAAAAATCGCAATGCGAAATGCTTTTTTTTTTTTTTAGAAAAATGCTAATGCAAAATGCGGTTTTTCTTTTTTTTCTTTTTTAATGCAGTTTTGGTCCACTTTTTTCAATTTATTTTTTTTCTGAAATTTTTTACAAAAAAATTTTAAAGTGAGTAAAACCTAAAAAGAAAATATGCGGTCAAAAAGCAATTTTAAACCTAATGCGCGCGGTCTTCTGAGACAAACTTGTTTTTTTTTCTTGGCCTTAACAAGATATAATTTTCTGCTGCAACAACATGGCACTCTTAGGAACACAAGGTTACTCTGATCTCCACTTAGTTATCAGCTTTATGAGGGCAACTTTATCCAAATATTGACTGCTCCTGAGGGAAATGGTGCAAAATAACTGCCCTAAGAGACTGAAGTTTGCGGGCTTACCATTAGGCCCCATGGTCTCCAGTCACCATGGGGAAGTAGAAGTATTATGCACCAGTTCACAAATACAGAGCAGTTAATATTTATTTCATTTAACAAATAAAATATTCCTGTCATACTACCTCTCCAATGCTTATGGTGCTTTCTCTTCCACATAAATCTCCTGTTCTAAGTGACCGACACAAGAATTTGATTTGCCTTTTGGTATTAGTACCACCTAAATGTATATTCTGCAGGAGTTGTTCCACTGCATCTTCAAATTATTCATTTTGGTCAAAACTACAGTAAAATTATTTGGTGAAAGCAGATTTCTTATCACTGAGTAGTCCAGTGTTGAGGTCAGGGTAAATAAATCAATGCAAGGCATGGGCGATAAAAAATACCAATGAAGGGATAATGGTTTCCATATTTAAGGACTATTTCCCCGGTGGTCAGGGAAATAGTCACAGTTTATGGGAACTTCTCTCCTGTGAATTAGTGGTGGAACTAGCCAAACCATTTTTGTCATGTGATGCTGTATCCACCAATCAAATGATAGGAATATGTTATATGTAAATCAAATGTAATAAACCCTGCAAAAGAGAAAGACACAGCCCTGAAAATTACAATAAACATGGACATGGTTGCATTTGCAAATCTGTACTCATACTTACTGCACATATCTTGCCGTCTAAACTACAGGTATCTGCTGGTGGTTTTGTTCCTGTCAAAGTCATGTATGTCCTTAAATTGTTGTTAAAGCTCCTGAAATTCAGATAAAAATAGTCTAGGTAATCTGGGGTAAAAGGGCCACTTAATTTATTTCATATCGGAATTTAAAACTGGTTGGCTGAAATCTGACTTTGAGCTCATGGTTTATAACCATGTCATGTGTACTAACAGTTTCCAAAAAAATAAGGTCGCAAGGTTTATCTACAAATTTTGAAATTTGGTCAGGAAACAAATTGCCAAAAGTTCCCTGTTCACTGTTACATAAAGTTACAACAACAAAAGAAAACATTACAAAAATGGCTGTTGAAAGGTTAGTGTACATTTGAAGAACTAGAATTTTGACTATGTTAGCATTTCTTATTCAAAGTATCTATTTAAAATATTCCCTAACTCATAGGTAACAAGGCGAACTCGTATTTACGCGATGCATAAAATATGTCCCCGCCGAATGTCGCGATCACTAACATGCAGAGGCGGACTGGGTAGTCATTCCGGCCGTGGGAAAATGAACTTGACCGGCCCGTGAGCATATTATGAACACCATACTTCCAATATGTAATGCAAACCCCCCAAAAAGAACAACAAACTAAAAAAAAATACAACATGTTTTTTATAACCAACAAAACAATTAGAAATTCGCGGGTCGCCGCTTTCGCGCACTCAATATTCATGGAATATAACCCATGGGCCGCCTTCGCCCACTAACTGAATACCAAGTTTCATCAGAGTCCAACATTGTGTTACAGCAACAATTTATGTTATCAGCCAATCAGAACAAATATGCATATTAGCTCATTAATATCTACATTTAGCAATGCGAGATTGGATGGGTAATACCTGGGTCCAATACAGGCGCGGATCTAGGGAGAGGCGGAGGGGGCGCGCGCCGCCCGGCAATTCTGCAAAATCTTGCAAAATCAGCCCATTTTGGACAAGTTTAGCCTTTCAGCCCCCCGGTAATTTTGACGTTTTTCAAATCCTGGATCCGCCCATGCCAATACTACACACATACCAAGTCTCATCAAATTCAGACATTGGGTTCTGGCAGAAGTTGACCTTCGTAGTTATTAGCCATACAAAATAATGAATTCGGAAGTTGGGTTCTGGTAGAGGTTCACCTTTATTAGTTATTGGCCAATCAGAATAGATATGCAAATTAAGCATTAATATGCATATTTAGCAACGCGAGATTGCATGGGTAATACTTGGATCCACTACCACACCAATACCAAGTCTCATCAAATTTGGCCATTGGGTTCTGGCAGAAGTTGACCTTTGTACTTATTAGCCAGTTAGAACAAATATGCAAATGAGCTCATTAATATGAAAATTTAGGAACCTCAGATTGCATGGAATAACACTTGTGTCCAGTTTTATTGAATTCGGACATTGGGTTCTGATAGAGGTTCACCTTTTAGTTGAGCTTATTAATACGCACAAGGCCACCACTCCATTATTTTTATTCTCAATTTTGAGTCAAATCGCTCCAGACGTTTAGATGTTAGAAGCATAAGTCTGTATCAAAATGGTCCATAATTCTAAATGATTTCATCCAAATTGGCTTTAAGAGGTTTTTTCGTGCTTCGTGCGCATTTTTTCTAAAAGCAGGTGCCCCGCTTTTCATCTACCAACTCTCGACGGCCCTAATTATAGGTGGCAACCTCCTTGTTTAGACTATCTTTCTGGCACAAAGATTCGTACTTCAGAAAGTAGCTCAATTCAAGTGGTTTTCAATGCAATATATAGTTGGAGTCTCAATCCTACCCTTACATCATGGGTACAGTGTGCACAGTTTCTTTGTCCTGCGACCGGATGGTGCCATTAAAGGAAGATGGCCCGATTTAAGGATATGAAGTTTTCATCTTGATTGATTGGCCTTCACTCCAAAACCCCATCTGTTAAGTTTTGCGCCGATATTTCAATCCGTTTTGATGCGAGAGCTAAAACGTGATTTTGTAAGCCCCATAGAGTACTGTGTAAAATTAATATTGGTCGACCAAAATGGGGCACATTTTCTCTCATAACTTCCAAACCAAACATCCTTTGGCGCTAAGATTTCACAGGGTAAATGTAAAAAATAGTATAGCTTTCTTCTGATACCAAAATGTTGACCACTTCCGGTAAAATCTGGGGCTTCTGGGGACGAGGCTATTAGCGATCGGGCCATGGACCTTTAAAGGCACTGGGTCACTGGTATGAATTCAGTAGTTTATTCCGCATAACACATTGTTTACTGCTAAATTTATCAGCGTCACCAGTGACCCATGACAACGCTCGCTGCGCCCAAACAAAGGCCTCACAATTTCCCCCAGTTAGTCGGCAGGTTACCCAAGTACTATTGTTCACACTAAAAAATTGTTGGACAGGGTCATTTTCCATGGGCTTTCACAAATATAATAGGCAAACGACCTTGCCATTGTTCACATTCTCTGCACACGTCTGCAGTTCAAATCGATGGAAACCAGGCCCACGTTATATAGCATATGAGATTCAATTCCATGATACCAGTAAAGGTTATACATTTTCCGTGGTCTTCGCTTTCTTAAAAGAGATAGAGTAACACATACACAGACTTTTTTATAGCACACAATTCAATTAATGATTTGGGATGCTTTAAAATTGGGTGGGATTTCTATAACTTAAGAGACCACGCTTTTTCAAAACTTAAAAATTCATTGTTTTTAACCCCCAAACATCCTTTTACGTCATATTAGACCAACTTAGATATGTAGTTGACATTCCGCAACAATAATACATGATTTTATAATGAATTTCAGGTATTTGGGACCTCCAAATCAGGACATTTTATAGAGCGTTTTCGACCAGCTTTTGAGGTCACAGCAAATGGTATTGTCTCTGTGTACAAGAAAATAACGCATGTGGCGTGACCCTCCTAGTGACTGTCCACGGATTAGAAAAAGTATTGGGAAAATAGGGAATTCAAAAAGAGTGTTTCAAAGTAAACTTGCAAGATATAAGAAGGTACAGCGCCAACTGTACCTGCAATCAAATTTTTCCGGGCTATAGGGGCTACCACAGGCCCAATGCTTGTACTTTCTTAATTATCGGAGTGAAAGTCCAGCAAAATCAGTTAAAGGTTTCGACCCATTTCAAAGGTTTCAGTTCGTTGGGTCCAAGAGTTGCTGCTGGATGCCGGCACACACTTAATTTAATCTTTACCACGGCCCTCCTGAAAACAGTTTGGAATAGTGCTTAATAGGCTAATTTTTTTCCAAACATCTTTTTCTTTTCCATTATCTTTTTCTTTCTTTCTCGGACGGCCCAAAGTGGCCCAATTCCAAGCGGCCCATATGGAAAATTTCAACAGCAGGTCTATGGTCAGTCCGCCTATGTAACTGCATGACTGCAAGCACCCCGCAACACCCTTCTCCCTCCCCAAACACCAAACCCCGACCCCAACACTCCCAACCCCTCCACAAAATCCCCATACATCATCCCCCATTATCCCTATAATCCCCTCACCACAACCACCCTGCAAACACATAACACCCCTCTCGCCACACCCTGCAAAAACCCCCCACCCTCATCGGACAACACCCAGAAAACACCCCCACACCCCCCCACAACACCCGCAATACCCAACCCCCTCCCCAACACCCTCTCCAACCACCCTGCCAAACACATACCCCCCCCTATGGCACTAGTAGGCTCATTGAAGCGAAGGAATTTTGCCCTATATGACGTACCGTTTCAGAGATACAGCAATTCGCATATTTAATAGCTCATTTGCATACCTAATAAAGACGCATATATCACTTACTTTTCAAATTGCAAAAGATGTGCGACATCATAGGCTTTCATGCAGTGCAGGAATTTTGAGGATCCGATGTACCGTTTCAAAAATATGCAATTACGCTAGTTTGTGCATTATTAATTATCTCATTTGCATACTCAATTTGCTTCCGAAAAACGCCCAAAATCTAATTAGGCGAGAATTCTTCAGTCCCAATGTCTTACACTTACTTACGTTCATTAGAGGGCACTTATGGAAACCATCAGAAAACTTGTACAAAGGGCCTTGCAGGACAAATTTTCATAAAATATGCAAATTGAGATAATGAATTAGCCATATTTTACACCCAAATCTAATCAGGATCGAGAAATCTCCATCCAACCCGCTTCTTTCCACCAAGTTTAAAAGTCATGTCGCCCTTACGGAAACTCCAGATAAATCATTATACAACACGTGGCTTAACATTGTTACACGGGAAGGAAAGGTGAAAGAGGACGAACTGAGACGGACGCTGCTCATTTATGTTCCCGTCCGAACTCGTCGGCGGGGGACAAAAAAATAAACTAATCAAAAAGTGCCAACTTGGCCAAGAGCCAGCATAAAACTTATATAGTTACAGTCTTCTTACACAAATATGCAAGACACATTATCTTGCTAATGATGAATATGAAGAGATATCTACCTGAATCAATAAAGTTTTAAAAAACATCTAAGGTATGAAACAATAATTAACCTTAAATAATCTCTCGAGAGTGAAGGAATGACGGAGAGAAGAAAAGTCGCAAAATTCAGGTCAGGTCTCGACCCAGGGCCGCTGGGGGCCCCAGTCTCATGACCCGTTTGGAACCAAGCACGAGTGTCACTGCCCTCCGGTCAGCCATTTCGTGCCCATATGCGTCTTCGTTTGAATGACGTCATCGCTACATCCTGGACTTAGCCACATTTTTCTCACTCAGTACTATGGGATTTTGTGAGATTCGGTGGCCTTAGGGTTAACTTTAGCAGAAAAACTCTATATATGTAGTGCTAGCTCTTAAAATAATGTGTGGCACATGATTCTTTTATTGTATTTCTTTGGTATAACTTACATACTTACTTTCCTCTTAGTGCTGCTGCCTGTTCAAAATCTTTAGCTGCCAAGCCTTGCAACTGCTTGAGTCTAAAACAACAACGGAATTAATAACAAATTATAGATATTCCAATTGATGGTAGAGTATGGGCGAGTTTGGACTTCGTCTTACTCAAAATAGGGGATACAAATACCCAGGAAAATCTCGATTTCTTCCTCGCAAATACAAAAGAGATTCAGTTGAAAGAACTGGCCAACTACAAATAAAGTTACTGGTGTTCGTCCAGGCAATACTGATTCTACAGTGTCTTAAACATGTTAAAGTACCAATGGGCCTAAGCCATAATGGTGTAAGTCGTCAATTAAATTTAGTGAACTGGCATGTTTATTTCATTTTTCTTCTTATCTTTCAGAAGTATGTGATGATGGTATTTTTTTCAGCAAGTTCCGAACGTGCCATAAAATTTTCCATGCAGATACTTCTCTTTTCATTATATTCCTTTTAAAAAAAAAAACGCCTTCAATTACGAAAGTGCGCATCTGAGCTGTAGCCTTTAGGAGCATATGGAGGATAAAATTAGTAGGTCTCTCGCTTCGATACAGTGCACAGGTATTACCAAACACTAAGCAGATGATTGCTTTGTAATGAAAATTAATTGAGGCACAGTACAATTCAAAATTGTGTCTTGACCAAATAGGTTAGTGGGTAAAGGGCGGAGTCCTAATTTGCATACATTTACCTTAAAAGGTAGATGGGACAATTTCTTTTTTAATCTTAACATAGTAATCGTTTTCTATGCATTTTTTTCTGATATAGAGACATTGATTAGAAATATATTTCAGGGGGGTGCACGAGACCCCCTCCTACCCACTAAAACACTATTTATTTTCTATACTATTGTATGGCATAGTGTGTCTACCAGAATTTGTTTTAAACATTGGCATACAAACAACATATACACTTTAGAAGGCTTCAGTCACCTGTGTGTTACAATGCTGAACTTATCTTCACTATTCATTAAAATCAACTTTCACCTGCTTCACTGAAACTATTCCTGGATTTAGTTCGCGATTTCTTATTTGAACATTCTACAGTGTTCTAGGGTTGATGCTTTTGACTATTGATTGGGAAGTGAGTGGACCACCGCTCAGGGTTGGCTATCACGGCTATAGCGCACATCATCCCACAAATACACGGACTATAAATTTTTTAGATACTAATCCCCTCAATTACCTCCAACCTACAAAAAGTAGAGGCTATTCCACGATCAAAACTGGGAATCTAGTATATTCAATATGGATTCCCTACACTCCCGTGGAAGGCCACAACTGGAATTTGATTTTATTTACCAAAGTCAAATTCAATAAGCATTCAACTACACTAAGCTTACTGACACACCATTCCTTTTACTGCTTGGTCACACAGACTATGTCTGTTGTGAGGAAGCATTGCATCATGGGTGCCTGACTCGTGTTCAGGTTGCTTGCAACAAAGTAAGGCCTCATGAAGATCAGTATTTACCATACAGTACGCTTTTAACACACTGCTATTATATCATGAATGAGCACAACCAAATGTATGTGTGATGACATTAATTCAAATCTGTTCAATGGTCTAACTGTGATGATTTCTGGAAATGATTCTTCATTTCATTTGCTCATCATTAACAAAATGGCACTTTCCCCATTTTCTCTCTAGTTTATTAACACCAATTTCCCAGAATGCATTGTACATACCTTGACCCTGGTTGACATTCACACCAGTGGAAGTTCCAGGGACGTAAGGGGCATATAATTATTTCCTGAAAATGATCGGCCCTGCCCCGCGGCCACATGTGTGCGTTGGCGACACTAACTTTTTAGCGGAATCGTTCAAACAAAATGCTAAGGAGTTACAGGGGGTTAACCCCTACCAAAAATGTGAAGAGGCTTTAATATGCTGAAATAACAGCACCAAGTCCATAAACGAAATTTAAAAAACAAAGTATAATTTTTTTGTGCGTACATTCGAGATTTTTTTTTATTATGGCCAAATTTCGAAATCCGAAATTTCAGAAGTCTTAACCGAAGTGCAAATGCTTATCAGCAGTCTGACTGCTGAAATTCCGAACACGAAGGTGAACGGGAGCTTGAGGGGAATAATGATTCACATGGTAGAGGAGCATAAACAGAACAAAAATAAGTTGAGGCACTGAACAAGAATTTGTCTTTTGCCACCAACTGTATGAAAATTGGCAGCCTCAAGATAACCTTGGGCATGTTGAAGGAGGTTGTGGCAGGGTGCATAATAAGGATTCTGAAGGGCATCCCATTTCAAGGCAGTTATTGAAGGGCACATCAATTTAGAAGGCAATTACATGTAAAAGAATAGCAAAACAATAGGATAACTTCTAGGGCATCAAGGCAACTGGTAGGTGTACTGAATTCAGCCCCAAAGGTGCATATTGAAATAGATGGGAAAATGGGGACTTTTTGTTATAATTTTGCCATCTGCCTGATAAAAATGAACAAATAATATGTGTATTAGCACTGTTTAACATTGTTTAGTTTGTTAAATACCTTCTTAACACAGTCCATAAGTGGTACTCTGACAGCTTTGTTTCCATCTAGAGACACGACACTGGCCGGTGTGTTCTCATCAGCTTCAACCAGGGCTAAGACCGCTTCTGCCCCCATACGACAAGCCTATGCATGTAAAAATAGAACACCTTTCATTCAATCATGCCACAGAAAAAAAAAATCCTCTCCTACAACTATGAAGCAAATCAGAGGAAAGTCAGAAATCCTCTGCATGTCAAGAACTGTGTGTTCAACATGACTAGAGACAAGTACAAAAATAGTCTTACTCTTTCGACAAAATAATTTGTGTATTTGTAGTATATCACAAGAAATGACAAACACAGAAATGTATTTGATAATTTTTGTTTTAAAATTGCATTTTACAAGTTTATTTTCTGCCACTTCTCTTGATTTCTCCAGAGTGCATGCCCCAACGAGCTTGAATAAATTAGAGCACCCTGCTCAGCGAGAAAATGAAGCCGACTCAGCGAGCCATGACTCCACTCTTACATCGTCTGCATCAATGACTGATTTTATGAAAGCCGGCGTTGTGACCACTGGATTTGGTTGTGATGTAACTACCATTTTACATGAACTAACCTTACAGAAAGGTAGCGGAATATCGTCGGAACAAAAATTAGGCGAGGGTGTTATGTCGAAATTGCCTCAAAAGAGTGGAATTTTTGATCGACAGCCTTTCGCTGCTGTCTTCTGCTGTCAGGTCATCGCCATCTTAAATTTCAACGTTGCTGTTTGTTAACACATTACCAGCAATCGTACACTAAATCCCCTTCCAAAGTGTCAAGTAACAAGAAAAACTGAGAGTCCCCGTATGATTTGGCGAGCTTGATAAGATTAACTAACAATAGTAATTTTTAACGTGTTTCAGACTCTTGTTGTTTCGTTAACATACCTGAAGTAGTGACCACAAACAAAAAAAACACTGAATTCAGCAAATTCCTTCAGTAAAGTGTTCCCTATTTTGGTCCCAAAACTGGCTTCATGGGCACCAAAATGGCAACACTTTCCTGAATGAATTTTAATTTGATTTAGCTGTTTGTCCGCTTCATTCATTTCGATGAAAACATGGTAATATGAGGATTATTTATTGAAATTGTAATAAAAATATATATTATTTACATAACCACGATTTCCTGTGAACAAATAAGTACATTTTTCTAAAATAATAGTCACTTGGTGACGTTTTCTATTTTGCCTTTATTTAAGAGCATGAGGTTAGGTTGTTTTAAACAAACTGGCAATAACCTGCCAACAGTCCGTGCTCTAATTTATTGAAGCTAGTTGGCATGCCCTTTCTATGCCTTGCATTTAAGAAGTATGATTTGCCATAAGAGTTGGACAAGCCTTAGAATTAAATTTTATAGTTACCAGACATGAATCATGGTTTACACATCACTGCACCAATAAGTGCATAAATGAAATTCACATTAAAAATCTAGTTAAAATACTTTGCGGATACCAGGGAAACATCTACATCTAAAAATGGTACACAATTCCAATCTACTCACTGTGTTCTTAGAGGAACAGCCATTAAATCATTGTTTTGATGAAAAAGTTAAACCAACACTGTCCAACTTTAAACTGAGACGGTAATCCACCTACTGCCACTACCAATGTGCCCACATTGCTTAAATATTACATACATGCATAACAGGCTTTTTTAACATTCCAAAATTAAAAAAAGAAAAATATTTTTATTTTTAACGGCCAGATGCAACGAGAGCCAAAGTTTGCGTTTCATTGCATCTCGGCCATTTTCCCGGCACAGGAATAAGTAGCGTAAAGTCGATAACGGCCCAAATGCAACGAAAAACATCGCGTCATTTTCCCGGAAGACGGCCCAAATGCAACGAAAAACATCGCGTCATTTTCCCGGAAGACGGCCCAAATGCAACGAAAAACATCGCGCCATTTACCGGAAAGAAGTCACCAGATGCAACGAGAAAACATCGCGTGCGAATGCAATAAAAACAGGGTAAATAATAAATAAATAAATAAATAATGGATGCGTACTGCACACTGAATCTGCATGAAATTTGTAGCTTATAGTTCGCCAGTCGTGAGTGCGCTTACGCTACATCATAGTCTGCGTGGCGCTATTATGCTACGTCATGCTCCGGTTTACGTCATGAATACATTTATGACATAATTAAAAAAATAGATTATCGAAAATGGTGGCGCTATCACCATCGAAATCGAAATTGTCTATGGGCATTTGTACAACAGTGTCACCCGCCTGATGAAAAGCATTGCGCCTTTTCCGGGCAAACGTCCGAAAAGCAGTGAAAAGCCTCGCATCATTTCTCGGGAATGACGGCCCAAATGCAACGAGGAACATCGCGGAATTGTCTTTTTCACGAAAGACGGCCCAAATGCAACGAGGAACATCGCGTCATTTTCCCGGAAGACGGCCCAAATGCAACGAAAAACATCGCGTCATTTTCCCGGAAGACGGCCCAGATGCAAATGGGGCCAATGAGAGTCATTGGCACGACCAAAAATAGTTGTTGACGGCCGAGATGCAACGAGAAAAACATTTTCCGACCGGTACCAGTTTTTTGTGGCGTCTCATTGCTCCTCGGCCGTGTTAGGGTTTAAAGGTGCGTGTTCCGATCGGTCTTGGGACCCCCTGATGTAACCGGAAGTAGTCGTTTGATAATCAGATGAAAGGCAGTATTTTTCTCAGGTCGTCCTGAAATTTGAGCCCTCAAATCTATTTCATTCCCAAGATATAAACAAAAAACGGTCGTTTAGGGGTTAACCATCAATATTAGCACAGTATTGAATAGGGCTTTGACAACATGCATTATTCGGTCTACCATCAAAACCGCAGTTTGCTTCCCACGGATACTTGATGGGGTTGTATGTGCAAGTGCCAGGCTCTCATCTCAAGTAGGGAACACACAATACACATAATCGGAACAGCACCTTTAAATGAGTAGAACAAAAAGTTAATCTACAAATGGTAGGTATATGTTAAGTCCTACATGCTGATTTTTTTTTAGGAAACTTACCCGAGTCTAATCAAAAGCTGAGGATTACCCCCATCGTTGCACATGACCTAAACAACGGTGAGGCGAAGTATCAAAGCCAAGTGTTTCACAATTAACTGTAAAGAATACCATTTTTTTTTCACATGTAAATGGTTAAAGGTCTGATCGCTGATAGGCCTCGACCCCAGATTTTACCGGAAGTGGTCACAATTGGGGTATCAAAAGAAAGGAAGAGGGCTACTATTTTTCTCATTACCATGTGGGAAATCTTAGGGTATAAAAGATGTTTGGTTTGGTGTTTATGAGACGAGAATATGTCCCCAATTTGGTCGACCAATATTAATTACCCGTACTCTGTGTGGGATTGCAAAATCATGTTTTTAGATTTTCTCACTTCAAAATGGGTTGCATTATCGGCATGAAAACATTACGTTGGGGTGGTTTGGGGTGAAGGCAATATTCTATCAAGGATGAAAAATTTATAGACTTAAATAGGGTGCATCCCCTTTAAAGGGGCATTTGTGATCCCACAACCCGTACCCCACTTACCCAAAAAGTTGAGATTTTATATATCTGGAACGTAGCCATTAATCTATGTTTACTTAATTCTTACCTGCAAATTCGGTTGTATCTGTAAGGGAAAAATCGCAAATTTTGTATTTCTGTCCGTAAAAAGGGACAGAAATTACAGCCACAGTGGCCTAGGGACCGTGGAAACAGCAATTGCTCAGAACACAAAACTGGCAAGATCGGGATCAACTCAAACTTGTGGAATAAGCTTTTCCATGGGTAACTAGTGAACCATTAATAAAAAGAGTGCTGAAATCACGGAAAGCACCTTTAAAACGGGCTCTTCGAGACTATTGACAACTTGTTCACACAATATGAAAAATACCAACAAAATAAATTGTTTACATTCCATTCGTTTCTTATGGTCCCTCTTTACATCAGACAACAAGATAGTGGCCAATAGTCTAGTAATATACCTTACAGTAAACAAAGTACCATGTTGTGGTTTTATCATTCCCATCCTCATCTATTTTAAAGAGTGTCAAATGGGGTGGTTTTGAGTGCATCTCTGACGCTTCATTTTAAAAAACTAAAATTAGTGCTGGAAAAAAATGCATTCTACAGGAAGCAGGACGCCGAGGCTTTATTAATAAACATGCTTTTTGTATACACCCCACATGAAAATTCCTTTTGAAAGACTTACTCATTCTCAAAATGATTCATTTCAAGATACCCAAGGTATTTTAAAAGCTTTTCAAATTAATGTTTTCATGAAAGGATCACCCAATAAACACTTGCAGTGAGGCCTATGTAGGAATGTGTTTCTCTATAGGCTAGATATGATCAAAAGGGAATATGATAGCAGTGCCATGTAGTGCTGGGACGGGTACAGTGTTTAAACGTTGACACGAACGGAAGGGTCACTACACGTTTAAAAAATTCACTACACGTTTACAAAATTCACTACACGTTTACACGTCAGTAAAAACTACTAACTTTTTAAAGTATTATTTTAATTGCTGACATCAAATTTTCACCCAAATTTATCTGCCGTCAGTGAAAAGTAAAGTTAGAAGTTCCAATGCTGCCTCTAGAAATGGTTTCCGACTTTTACGGAACAGGGAAATCCCCAATTACCAAGTTCTTGTACGTGCAAGTGATGCGACTTTAGCATATACACCGCATATACACGGCCTCAAGAAGTACAATGCATTATGTTTGGTAGAAGTGTCTGCCATCTATCATTCATCACTCGCCAACAAAATAGTAAACTAGCCTTGTGTGTGTTCATTTAGGTCATTCATTTCCCACTTGATTTTTTAATAACAAAATCCCGGGTGAAATCACGTTGTTTCGAGGAAAAAAAATTTTTAGTCATGACTTCATTGATGCATTGCAGGGCAGTTGGAGCAGTTACCCTCTTCTGTTGTATATTTTACAAGGAGGCCCCAGAGTTGTTATGCCAACTGATAATGGATATCCATGTTCATGACTCCTGGCTGAGAGTGACAGTCAGTGAGATCTCATGACCTAGCAGTGACAATTCCCAATTTCAAACCTTGTCAACCATGAAAGCTCATTTCTACCATCTATGGCCCTTTTATGGAATTCAGCAGCTTCTGAATTTTTACAAGACGGCCTTCAGGCCGCCTTGTTCTGTTTCCGATGCGTTCTTCTTCTTCTTCTTTCTTTCTGCTACCCCATTTAACTGCATCTAGCACAGCCATGGTTTTGTCCCATAGGGTCAGTTATTTCACGGATGTCATCTTTGGGTATTTGGGAATTCCCATAAGGGCCAGCCATTTCACAGATATCATCTTTGGGTGTTTTGGGAATTACCATCCATTTAAAAAAAAATAAATAAATCCCATCTTTAAAAGTACAATTTTTACCTTTTGTTCCCGTAGTGTCAGAAACACCCAAAGATGACTTGATGAAAAAATGTCGTGTGAATTCCCACACTGATTTGTCAAAATAGCTTGGGAATTCCCACACTAATTTGTAAAAACGGCTTGGGAATTTCCATAATCATTTCGAATTTTGAAATTGTCATCTTTGGGGGGGTGTGGTAATTTCCTGGAATAGCCCATTGTGACCAAACTTGATCACAGTAATGCTAGACCGTGCCCCCAGGTACCATACCACTTTGACCCCATGGTGACCGGGGTGGTTGACCTGGCGCACAGTTGGTGCCGCGAGATGTAATGTTAATTATCACAAATATCTCCTCTCTTCTTCTAACAGAATGTATGCGGATAATAACCAAACTTCTTCAGAGGACACTGAGCCTGGGGCCTTGCCGCATATAGGTGTTCAGGGATAAGGAGTCAAAGGTCATTAAGGGGATCATTTCCGGTCTGAAAGCCAAAATATGCAATTGGCAAAAATATCTTCTCAGGATTTAAGCCACTATCCAAGTAACTTGTTCCGAAGGAACCCCTGTCCCATGCTACATATAGGGTGTTCAGGGATAAGGAGTCAAAGGTCATTAAGGGGTCACTTCGGTCAAAAACCAAAAATATTTAAAACATTAATTTTTTTTAATCTCAAATGTAAACATAGCAGAGTGACATAACCTTCAATATGCATGTATGGTAGCCGATGTATGCAAGGCAATTTTATTTTTGGGGTCAAAGGTCATTTACAGGTTCATTTCCGGTTTTGAGGGTGCACACCACTTACGCCTCCCATAGACTTTGTATAGAAAATTCGGTTCTATCTTGGCTGTATCTCGCGTTACAAACCTGGCGTTTCAGAAAATGAGAGTTGCACCGTTTGTTCACAAGACTTTCTTTTATGACATATCCAAAAGTGATCACAACTTTTCAGTATAAAGTTGCAATATTTAGCGATTTCTTGGAGGGTATTAATTTCGCTACTAAAATTTTCGCCCGAAACAGGGAAATGCACGTGTGTGTTAATCAGCCAGTAAAAACAAAATAGCTTAAATCAACGCATTTTCTTCGGAATATCATGCACACATTCCAAAAATTGGTAGAGACCAAATTTGTGCAAAAATGTGCTCAAATAGTATCAATAACTCATATTTTTCTCGTGAAGTACGGACTATTGCTGTGATAAATTTTGCCGGAAGTGGCCGCCAAAAGGGTAATTAGTGGTGTTTACCCTATCAAGATAAATTAATTTAAGGGAATTTATCTCATAAATAAGGAATTGTTATGAATTCTTTTTATTGCATTGGAAAAGCATTTTTGTGGGTACATAGTTTTTTATATCTGGGATCAAAGGTCATTGAGGGGGTCAAAAGGTCAATTTTGCCAAAAAATGCTAAAAATAAGGGCTATCTAATCAGCCTATAGAGGACAGATAAAGCCCTTTATTGCTACAGTGATGTAACATTGTTGGTAGAGGGGGTCTATGATAGTCTCGACCAAGAGGTCAAGTTCAAGGTCAAGTTCAAAATCTACAAACAAGCTCCGATGAACTGAAATTTGTCAGGAATGATCCTTGTGACATAAATTACAGAACACGACAGTCGACCCCATCTGTGACACAGGGGTCACGCTATAGGGTGAAAAGGTCAAATCAATGACATGCTCCGATTGACATGAAATGTGGACAGAATGGTCACTTTGACATTATAAACGAGTTAAAAAACATTTTCGAAATCATTGAGGATCGTTAAGGGGTCATTACGGGGGGTCATAAGGGGTTCACTTACGTCTCATCACAAAACCTGTAAAAATCAGGAATTGTGAATCTGGAGCTCCAGACAACTTTTTTTTTTTGTGTGAAGGGTCTCAAGCTGCTTCATATGAGTCACGTGACTCACTGAATTAAGCAGCTTGAGACCCTCACAAAAGTTGTGCTTAGCATGGGGTCAAAGGTCATTCAGGGGTTATTTCAGGCCGTCTTGTTCAGATTCTGTTCTCGATCTAGTTTTACTGTTGCTGCTATGCAAATTGTTCAAATGCATAAAAAAGAGTTATCCTGTGTGTGTGTCTAAAAGGAGAATCAAAGATGCACTCAAAAACCACCCTATTGACACCCTTACACCAACTGCCTCTTACTGACATCTTACCATGCTGAGTTGAAATTGGATTGATTTTCGATATAGCCGCACTATGCAATAATTATAATATGCAGCCTTCGACCAAATTCTCGTGTCTGTGGATTAGAACAAAATAGGAGTATTTCTTTTGTGTAGTAGTCGATCCCATGAGAATGAGTTGCTCAACTTATACTAAACACTAACTGAAGGAAAAAATAACATCTATACAAATACAATTTTGGCATGTATCTTGAAAGTTAACTTCAAAAACCAACATTTTTACTATTTCATAGTCCCATCTGGAAAACTGCTATCTGGATCCTTACCAGTCAAATGTTAATAGTACCAACCTTGATTAAGGGTTTTGAGCAGATTTGTGAAATAAACTGCTCCTAAACTGACATCATTGAATGGTTTTTTTATGAAGTCCTACAAGCACATTTGGGTAATCTGGTGTATGTTGTGCATTCTGTGGGTCCAACATTGTTAATCCAAAACATAATTGCCCACTGTTTTCCACATAATGTTGATCAATTTTCCATGACACTTCAAAGAGTGGATACAACGGTCCCTTGTGGTCGAATACGGCTCATACTCAAAAATAATAATAATAGTTTATTTATCTCAAATTGTTTGCCTTTTGGCCAAATTGCTAGAGCACTTACAACTTGTATAATTACTAGACAGAAGCATGCAAACTTCAAGCCAGCAGCTTCAACAGCACCATGTTGCAACATTCACACAACACTATAAACACGATGAATGGAAATTGCAAGCTTTCATGTTTCCTTTACCCATGTCACTGAACATGGAGAGAATAGTATTCAGCCTTTAATAAACAATAGCTGTTATATAAATTAAATCCAGAAAGTGGCGGTGTGGCCCCCCTGATATTTGAACTAAGGATCATTTGCTCCAGAGTAGTTTGCTACCCTCTAGAACGATGCCACTTTCCAAAACTTAAACTAAATTCAGTGAAATATTTTGGTTTTGTGGGAGATGTGCCACATTAAGCTTTAAGTTGAATTATAAACTTACCTGTCCAAGTTTTTTACACAGCCTGTCTTCCCAGTCATCTTCAGGGGGACACTCGGGGTAAGAACACCCAATCTGGCAGACACTAGCCACACCGTCAACCAACGCTCAGTCACACATGTGACGACCCATCACCTCTTAGTACAAGCACTTGTGGGCTGCAAGAAACAGACAGTGCATGAATCGAGTAAACCTTAAACAGAACTAACAATGTGAAGCAAATCATGTTTGACCTCTGTAATGCTTTATTATTTCCTTTTCTGGATAGTACTTGGTCTAGGGTTAAGTAATGGTCGAGGGTTAGGGTATGGTCTAGGGTTAGAGTTGGTCTGGGTTCGAGTAATGATCTAGGGTTAGGGTAATGTCAGGGTTAGGTTAATGGTCTGCGTTGGGGTAATGGTCTATGGTTAGGGTATAGTCTGGGGTTAGGGTATGGTCCAGGGGTGATGTCGAAGGGTTAGGGTGATGGTCTAGGGTTAGGGTAATGGTCTAGGGTGTTTAGGGTACTTTGTCTAGGTTAGGGTAATGGTCTTCTAGGGTTAGGGTGAGGTGGAATTAATACAAAGTTTATGAAGAGAAGACATTTTTTTCTCCTCACATTTCTGCACTCTATACATATATTTTTGGGGGTGGACATGAATTACTTGGTCTTATCAAGCCTACAAAAATCATTTATACATCTCCATACATCGATGTCTATGGTGTCTCCCTGCAACAGGCTAGCAGTAACAAAGAACGTAGAATATGCCCTATATTCCAAGCTGTTAAGCATCTGGATTGTGAACTTTGTGATAAAAGCATGAAATTTTCCACAGAGATAAATGTGCCTCATCTGCAATCATTTTACGATAGTGCCCAGTTGTAACCTGTCCTAGTATGGCCTTGGAGATGGCGTGTTTCAAAATGGACCAAAATAGCCTAAATGACAAAGTAACAACCTGAAAAGATGACATTTTTCAGTGATAATTGCTGTATTTTGATCAATCTGCTTCGATCTGGTACTGTCTTTAAGTTTCACTGATACATTCATAAGAGGGCGCTTTTTTCACAATGGCCGCCAAAATCCCAATATTTCAAGCCACAGAGTGGCGCTGTGAGTGCAACGCTATCGCTACACAGATTGTCCCAAATTGTATTTTCAATCCGCCCAATGACTTCTTATGACTGCTATGGATGCACAATCCCATCATTGGCTAGAGGGACCACTCAAACCATCCAGTGACATACCGAGGCAGTTGATCCAGAATGGGCAGAATTCCCAAGTCGTCCGGCCAGGTGATATGCTCTAATCCTGAAAAATGCTTGACGAAAATCGCCATTTTCAATTAATTTTGCCAAAGTTTACGTTGAATTGGTCAAATTCCCCAAAAGAGTGATAAAAATACATATATTGTGCATATCGTCCCACTTTTTTGAACCACAGCCACTTTTCCCCCTGCCCCCCGGTCGTACACAGCAACCTTCGATGGAAGTCATCACCATTCATAAAAATGCAGTAAAAGGGTGTCATTTCATCATATGGTACTTACGCACGGGATGCCTTAAGGTCTCTCCATTCTTTTAGGTACCCGTTTATTCGTCTAGGCCTACATGTCAGTGTTTAGGGGTGTAATTCATAGTGGTCATTTGACTCATTTCTTTCTCTGTTTAAGCGCAACAAACAAGCAACATAAATGGGAAACAGTATTTTTAAGCGTCTTTCTCAGTTATTGCACTGTCAAGTGCATGTTGGTATTAATGGCTACAAGAGGTATTCCTGTTTTAGATGTCTATTTAGGTGTCATACATCAGTAAAAGTTAATTCAGAATGTTAGTTCAGGGATTAAGGGCATCTTTTTGGCAACAGGAAGGTGAAAATGGTGTCCTTTTTACTGACATGGCCCAGGCAGCATTGATCCTAGCTACCTTATGAACATGAGGACTTCTGTCTGGCCATTCAACCCATAGACCAGGCTGACTTACTTACACAGAGCAGCAAGGACTGTTTGGAGGCAAATGAGAAGGGTGGCAATGTCCTGGCGCAGACGATGGCGGGCAAGCCTCATTCAATATAGCAACTCACCCACAATATCAAAAGGAATTTACACCAATAACGGAGTGCAAAACCAACAAACCAATTTGGGTGCTTCATATGGTCGGTCGCGGTTATTCCCATGACTCGAATACTACCTCGTCCTCGTCGTATTATGATTTGATCTTCAGCTCCAACGGTTTTGGAATAAGACAATATCTTGACAACATATAAAAAATTAAGATATTTTCGTCAACAGGGCTCATGTCAGGATTTTAGTTGTGTAGCACTTTTTTGCAAACAGCTCTTGCTTTTGATCACGTTGATAGTGCAAACGTATAGGGAAAAATTGCTTAACAATTTCAAATTCCATAACAAATGGCAGAAATGTGTAGCAAACTGCTATCCGCGAAACAAGCTATCATGAGCCATGTTCGTCAAGATTTCCCTTTTACGTTGTTAAACGAATGGCGACGTCTAAAAAGGGTGTCTTGGCCGCCCTCCCCTGTGCTCTTGTTGACATTACCACTGCAGATGACAGGGTATGGAATCGAGGCTGGCAATCAAATTTTATGTTACAGATCAGCCTGGTACACTACATTATAGCTATCAAATTCAACTTCGTCCCCGAAGACAGAGATGATGGACACTAAGTAGACCAAGAAATAGTGTTCCAAGGATCTCTCCAAGCTTCACTGTTGTTCATTTTGTCATCCAGGAAATTTCAGACACCAATTCAGGGAAATATGGTTATGTAGATGATCTCACAATGCTGAAAAAAACCACCGAGCGGAAAGTATATCAAAAACTTCCTCAGCAAGGCCATAATCACGTTGGTAAAGTACAAGGAAGTGGAAATATAGTTGAGCAAGTTAAAGAGTATCAACAGCTAAGCTTCATCTAAACAACAGGGAAGCTATGACATGAGCTAGGGAGCTAGATGTTATATGTCAACAAAACATAAGCCTGATTTTTCACTTGATTCTATTACTAGCGGGAGTAAAAGCTTGACAGGTACAATTCTCCTTTCATCAACACCGACAGTACACTTGGTAAAATCACTGTATGCAGCAGTGCATCAACTATCCGTACTACAGTGTATGCCCCTGGAACACAGAAACCTAAAATTGTTGCATGTGAGTCTTTACCAAGACCTCGCGATTATTCCGTGGTTGTGACTACACCAGTTGACGCTTTCCTCTTATTGCTTGCAAGGCAGGGCCGTACGGCAGGATTTATTTTTGAGGGGCGGGGGTGCGGGACTCTGGGAAAAGTGGACCTTTTTTCGAAAAAGTGGACTTTTGGTAAAATTGGACCTAATCCCCCCCCTAAAATGGACCACTTTTGGACTTTCGTGAAACATTTTATCACCAAAAGTGGATTTCTTGTAAAAACATTCGCTAATTTGGGACCTTTGATCAAATTTCAGCAAAAAAGGCGACCCCCTTTTCCCCTTTGTGGAATTGGGGGGGGGGTGCGACCGCACACCCTGCGTACGGCATACTCACTATAATATTAGAGACAACAGTCACTAACCTATGCATGGGTTTAGAGCCAAATTAAATCCCATCCACCATCACGCCATTAACAGAAATCAGTGTCAGTCTCACCTAAAATCCAGACACCAACTGCTCCTATGAAAGGACAATTGTTTCATCTGTTCCACCAACTGAGACTATTATGCCCACTGGGTAGCCAGAGGTTGATGAGAAAAATGTTTGCGACATTTACTTTTTCCTTTTTTATTGAAGTGACCTACTACATTTATAGAAAGAACAAAAAATTAATGGAGAATGACAAAGTATTCTAAAAAGAGTAGGCCAGTCAATGAAGCAAAAGCAAAGCTATCTGTTCAAAGGGCGAATTTCGTTGGGAAACTGATCTGTCCAACAGTGCTGCTGCCGACGAATTTTTCACAGCAGGTTATTCACTATAGATGAAGGATTAGGATTGGTCACCTGCTTGGGTTCTGGATGGTGGTTTAAGCGAGTGGTCCTGCACATTGACACAATACCACTGGTTGAGTGTGATCCAACATATGACGGATGCACACATACTCAGGTCAATGGGCACCTTGCTGGTTGAATCCTCTACAGGGCGGTAATTGCACAACTGGCCGTTGTGGTGCAAAGAAGCAATGTTGAGTTTTGATGATAGGGCATATTCTATCTATTCTATATCGGTACAGCTGTTTTCTAGATATTATCTAGGTATACACACAGAGGTTGGGCTGCGTCAAGGCCAAAATGTGGAAATGTGTCTGACAGCCCCAACACTGTTAGTATAGAAATGAACACCATTCAGCTTGTACTCCAAAATGCCCCTCTATTACCTGCCCCAAAGGGAGCGGAGAAGGTCTTAGCAAAAAAGTATGAAGGATGTCTTTTTCACATTCACCTTGAGAAATATCCCATTATTTCAAAGGTGTCACATCAAGAAGGGATACGGCGTGTCTCTGAATGGTATCAAAATTCAATGAACAGAACTTCTAAATCATGTTGTTGGATATAGCCACTCTCATAAAATATATAAATAATACACTCATTGTATTAATATAAATTAAAGAATCGGAGGTCATTTAAAAAGTGTCCTCAAGGATACTTCCTGACAAAAAAGACCCCTTTACTAGTGTGTCTTTGTAGGCTTTAACTAACGATAAGGAATGTTTCCATTGAAATGATGACAAGGATTTGCTTCAGTGATTACCAGTTTTCTACAAAACACTCCGGTCATCCTAGAAATTCCTTTGTCGATACAACCCAAAGATACAAGGACCTTAACAGGATGCAAAGATGACATGTTTGGTAATTACAGAAAAAGGTTGTTAGTTTACCTCATTTCAGTAAATGTACAGAAATCAGCAGTGCTCAGATTGCTAAAGGAACACATGAATTGTAATGGTAGTGGCCCGTTTTTACTACATCCGTCAGTAGGGGTTTTTTTGCACAGGAGTGTATATAATTTTTGCTTATCTCAGAATGGCTCAGATGATCCTGAAATATGAAAAATATCACCATCAAGACATTGTTTCAGCTCATAAAGTGGTAAGAGAATCCCTTTTATTTATGATATATGGGATTTTGGTGGCCATTTTGAAAAGCGCCCTTCTCCTGGCCAAACCTGGACATCCAGAAATTGGGCAACATATCTGAAAAAATGTTAGTCTTAGTCCAGGCTACAACTGGGAAAATTTGGTACTTTTATCACAAAGGGACAATTCATAAATATAGAGAGGGCTTAACAGCTTTTAAAACTACTAGATCCATATTAGAAATTCCCTCAACTGAAATTGCTAGTTATTACTTGTAAAGTGGAAATTTCACGACTACATTAATTTTCGAGCTTTCGCGCACGTCTGAAGATAGAGCGAATTAAAAACCGGCGAATGTTATTTTGTGTGTAGGTCTATGAGGATAGCTGAAAAGAGCGAATTACAAAACAAGCAAAAAAGTTAAAAAAAAAAAAAAAAAAAAAAAAATCACTGAAAGGGAAAATTACACGGGCGAAAATTATCACTTTTACAGATTACCTTGCTGTTGTAGATAAGCATCCAACAGCCTCTATAATCTATGCAGAAGGCGGTTGTTGTTCCTATAGTCATGTCAGTCCACAGAAGTCGTTGTCAATAGAGCCCACCACCTGCAATATAAGGAATAAGGATTGTCTGATAAGCAGGATTATTTTTAGCTAGTGAAATCCTCAGTAACACCTTTAAAATGATCGAAATGCTGAACTCTGAATTAGGTTAAATGGTAAGGCAAGGCTGTCTCATTGAATTATGTGCACATTCACAGGCAGCTCTCAAAATTTTCTAACAAGTACATTGATATGCCGTTAAATATTTGCTTTGTTAAGACAAAAGTGTAGAAATATGTATATTTGAAAGTAGCTTAATGTTATTGAAGATAAAGTCTGTAGCACAAAAAAGCTTTAAAGTTAGACACAGGTCTAAGGCAAAATAGTTTGTCCAAAATTGACAGTTATTTCACCTTTTCTTCTAAAAGTAACTAGCAAGGTTAAAAAATGCAAATTTCAAAATAAATACAAAAATACCTCATGTCAATGCAATGGAAAATGCATTTCGGAGAGATAAATTGAACTCTAGACAAGTCCAACTCGTTTGGGTATCGGACAAAGTGTCGAGAATTTCTGACATAGCAAATTGTAATATTACCTGTAGGTAACATACTGTTATTTCCTTTAAAAAAAAAAAAAAAAAAAACTTATTAAACTCACTCATCTCCATTCAACAATGAAGGTGGCCACATTGCATAGCTTCTTTGCTATTAATTTGACCGGGGGGGGGGGGGGGGGGGGGGGGATGCCTGATAAGAAAATAGCATTTGGCATTATACATGAACATATTGTGATTCAGTTTTCATCTTTGTGTTTATCTGACACTTAAATCTAACATTTATCTGAAAGTTCACCATGACCTTCTTGGCACTGATATAGTTGAATTCAGCGCATCTCTGGGAGTGTAATTTACAAATCCTGCAGGCATGTAAGAAATCCCTAAAGAGATTTTTGCACACCATGTCCTTAACCTTTTGTCAGGTATTGACTGTTCTAAATTTTTGAAATTTTTCATTTGTCATTTGATGAGTCTCAAACATAAAATTAGGCAACCTAATTTGTTAAGATTTTAAATTACAAACAAATTTTTTACAAAGTTCTGAACAAGCAATAAAAAAATTTACCAGTCAAGCTACACTGCAATTAAAATCACTTATTTCTCTGAAAGCTATAACTGCAGGGGTGGTTTAGTTTATGGAGGCCACTGGGTAGTGACCACCTGGATGCCTTATTTGCATAATTTAGCCACAAAGTACTGGAAATGATTTTGGTTTGTTTATAATATTGTTAATTTTCACAATGCCAAAAATACAATGACTTTTTATTTGGAAAATTGAGTCGGTATTGCTTCCTAAAAAACCTTCTTAGCAATTGTTTGACCAGGCTAATTAAGATAGGGTATCCCAACTTCAGAACAAATCATTACTTCAAGACATGGGCATGTAGATCACTTAAGGCTTGTGATATACAATCAGTCACAGAAATCCAACCGCAACCTCCATTGGCCAAAGACAAGCTACACTAAACCCGTGGGCCCTTGCAATCACCCCATAAATACTAAAACTATAACGGCATTTCCTACCCTCTGTGCGTGACGTCAGCACGAAATTTGATGGTCGCACCAGTAAAACCGTTGTGCTCTGGCTTAACGCAACCGTCATTTTTACACGTTCACACAAAGATGGCATATCTTGACGCGTGTGTAAGAGCTGCGTCAGGGTTCTGACATCGCTGCACGGAGGTAGAGAAATGAACTATCAAGACAGTGAATACTCAGAATTACTTACGTACCAGTTTTAACTAGTTTTCTTGAATGTGTTCCGGCCACTCCTGACTCAATAAATTAGCTCCGGTTAGAC
This sequence comes from Ophioderma brevispina, assembly GCA_023653785.1. NCBI lineage: Eukaryota > Metazoa > Echinodermata > Ophiuroidea > Amphilepidida > Ophiodermatidae > Ophioderma > Ophioderma brevispina. Next base: position 72,588 of record JAMKCH010075214.1, read on the forward strand.
TTCCTCTCCACAACCCAATACCCACTAGATTTAGATGCCTTGTCTTATGAGATTACGAGCTGCTTTCAGTCTACCAGCCTTTTCCCTGAAGTCCTTACATCTTGCACTGCCTATTACTGTACCCCCTGTTAAGCAAGATGGAGAAAGAATATGTGAGGGATGAACATGGTAAAAAGTATTTGTTCGCACGCATAAGGTTGTGGGTTCGAGCCCTGTCCTTCTCCAATGTGGTCCTAACCCCCCACAGGCCACCTTATATGATGATTCTGGTCCCCAATGCTCATAGACAGAGGAGATTGGCACTCCGCATGCTGACGTCACCATTTACATTAACAATTAAAAGGTGCTTTAACTAATACAATTGAGAATATTGATATATCTGCACACTTGGCTTAGATGTAAGCATATGTGCCTATAACTTCTGTGCATTGATTCACTTTCTTTGGGAAAACTTGTTAATTGTGTAATATCTGTCAGTAAACCTCCCTCAAGTCATTTATGCCATCCCTGGCATGTTTCATACCAGTCTATATCAAAAAAAATGAATTTGGCAGATTCTAGGTTTCTCATCATTTCATTTTTACTATTCTCTTCTTTCCTCTTTTTCCTTTCACCATGACCTGGAGGGTACCACTCTTCCGATCCTGGAATCTACCATTGCTAACTAAAAGGCTAACTTTCAGATGCTCTTTCTTTTTCTTTTTTGAACCTAAACTTGTATTTGTGTAATAACACATATAAGAAAGTAAGGTTAACCATGTACTCACCAGCTGTATAATTCCAGTAACATCTTTCCATCTCATTTCTCGGATATTTTCCTCTCCATCTATCATTCCTTGGTAACCCTGCCATAGATAATACAATGTACATTAGTAAGATCTTGGGAATATATATTTAGAATTCTACCTGTTGGGCCATTTAACACTAATTAGCCTGAGAGGCACTCACAGGCTTCATTTTTATTTTTGCCAATTAGTGCCTCCTGGGAATTTAGTGTGGTTTTACTCTTTGAAGAGGTCTGAAATTTCACGATGACAATTAGAACAAGACGGTCTTTCATATGGTATAAAAATCTAACAACTATCTGGGTAAATGTCAAGGGTTGTTCGTTACTCAAGAGAACACATGCCTCTAAGATCAACTTAAAATAAAATCTCTTCTCTGTTATTTTAACTCAAGCCTGATGCGTGAAAATGTAGTAATGCATGACTAGCTAGTAAATTCCACTCCAATTTTACTATTCCCAGTGTAACCTATAACAAATCAATAGTTGTATTGAATAATTACACATACTGTCCACGCATAGATTATTGCGTCCATCCACAATGCACCAGTTTTTGGGAAAATTTCCGGCATAGGGTCCATGATCCCTCAAAAATCATATCTTAAAACACATAACACAAACCCTGACTTTTATGCTCATCAACCCACAAGCATTAACTTAGGGAATTTTTAGCATGATTCATGAAATGTCTTAATGGTTCTTACACTTCTTGACACTTTTTATCCCTAATGCCCATGATATACTGGCCGTCGTACGTGCGACTGTTAAAATTGCTAGTAAACAACTCATAGCGTTTTGTCAATCGCTTCCAGCGTCATGTCGCTGGAGGCATTATATCGATTTCGTTGAATTCAAATCAACTGGCTTGTGTCAAGTCGCATAAAAGAGACAGGTATGTCACTTCTTTGAACAAAACACAAATAAAATTAGTTCATCCAAAACTATACACTTAAAACATCCAATTCTTGACTGGGTGAAAATATATGGGAAATCTGAACTTGTAATTCATTTTAAATATGTGGAAATGGATGGTTCAGGTATGTTCGTAATTATCATATAGACACGTATTCAATAGCAGCATTTTGGTGGACAAGATAGACGCCTAAACCCCGTACTACAAACATTCACCTGTCATGATCCCTAACCGCAATCGCTAAACATGGATCGATTGACAGCTAATGTATTGTAGTCCCTGGAATGTATGGGCATACCTGTTCCCACCACATGTCTGATGGCTGACGTCTATTGATAGTGAATACTGTCTATAGCCCTGAATATTTGTTTCTTTAATACCGACATTCAATACCCCTGGCCCACATTAAGAATGCCCAGGAGCAATAGCTGCCCACCTGGAACAACCAACCTATACCCAGTATTTCCAGTCCTCGCTTGATTGTTATGAATTTCAAACAGCTAAAGCAACATACGCCCACAAAATGTTTGCTCTGAATAACAACAGGTTTTAACTAGTTTGTGAGGCATACTTTTTTTGATGTTATCCAAACACCCCTACACATGACCTACCTCATAAAAGCGTAGACTTTAGAAACCAACATTATTCCCATACGTGCCCGGATCTGACAAGCTGCATTCATCTGTGACAGGATTTAAGATTTGAATTTTCACATTTATAACTGACAAAGAAACTGTACTGAGCTATCTGAAAATGCCCCATGGATTTATCTTCTCTCTTGCAAGAGAAATGAAACTAATTGGATGGAAACATGGTAGCTATTCATGCACTGTCGACTAAGGAAGTTTTGTTGGTTGTTTTTAAGAAATGGCAGTCCATGACCAAATTTTTGGCCCTAGTGTTTCAATCTTGTTCCAACTTCCATTTTAAATAGAATGTATGATTTGTCTTTAACATTCATTTGCCGGCCTGCCGGCTTTTAATGCCTTTGGCCACTTGATATTATCATACCTGTACTTTTATCTGATACATTAAATCTAACATGCAATTATAAAAAAAGAAAAATTACAAAAATACATAAATTCAATGTAAATGCACGCATCTCGTGCTGATCAAAGAAATAGCATTTGGCATGTTTTACGATAGAGGTGTCCAAATCTTCCCGATTTACATTAAATGTGTTAATTTCAAGTATCAGAGTAATTTTGGGGGGGGATTTTACCAGTTTTAATTGGAAAGTTGAGCCAAGACCCACTCCATAAAGTAAATTTTGGGCAAAGAAGAAATGTAATGTTACCTAAAATCCCTTGTTCATTTATGCAAATGTTACATTTTGATGGACACAATGGCCATCAAAAGTGACCATTAGCAACAAACATGATTGTTTTTTACCTACTTTTTGGAGAGGATTGGATTTTTGAAGATATGTTATGTCTTTAGGGTCACTTATTCAATATCAAGACATTTAAGAAAACAATCCTGTTTTCAGATAAATTTTTACAAACAAAATAGTGTTCAGGCGAATGTTAATTTGATGGGAAAAAAATGGGAACAATTGTGTCCATCAAAAAGTGTAAACTTCAACTCTCAAAAGTCCATATGCTTGAAAAATATTATTGCAGGCAACTCAAATTTCTACCAGATTTTGCTTTTGTGTGAATTTCTGAGTTTGAATAGGTAAAAACAATGATAAAAGTGGCCAAACAAAAAATTATACTGAAAAAATGTGTTTTCTACATAAGGGCCAACCTACTGGACCCCTCTCTCGTGAAAGGTGCCATTTTGTAATAAAGCCAGGCATGTGAATCAAACTTCACACTACACTAGTAATTGTCACGGAAATACAGAGAGCTTGAAAATATAACTTGTATATCATCCTTGTAAACAGTTTTTCATACCATGTCCCCGATTGGCTAATTATACATAGCAATGTGGTTGTTACCTATGAATAACCAATCCAAGTTGAATGGTAGTGCTGGGCAATGTGGAAAAAATTTTATTGGTGTGTTTTTTGTTTGTTTTTTGTGCGAAAGGTAGGTAGTTTTCCTGGATGGAGCCGACAGCCCAAAACCATCTGGTGAGCTCCGGGTTCAAAGACAATTCTTTTGAGTAATCATTGTCCCCATTTTAACTATATTCCTTCTTGAAAAAAAATACATTAACAAAACGTACATTTTAAATACCTAATAGCATTTTAACTGCACTCCCCACCTGCCCCAAAACACCATAAAACATGCACAATGCATGAATGCCCCCATGCAACATACGCCCCCACAAAAAATTAATCAGATAATTCATTACTACAAACTCATTTTGTCCCGGATCCATCTAAGCTTGTATCACATGCAATAGCTTTAATTTTATTTTTTATTTTTGGGTCAATTTGGGGTCAAGTTCAGACAGAAACACATTCAAAATCATAATATTTGACTAAAAACAGGCGGCCATTTTTTGCACCATACTACATGTATATGGTCCATTTTAAAATATTTAAAAACACAAATTTTAATAATTTCTGCATTTCCAATGTGTTTTATTTTTAAAAAAACAAAAAGGCTAAATCATTTTAGGATACCCGAGCAACCACAATAATTTACAAAAATACAAAAGACCAAATTAAATCAGCTATAAATTTTTAAAATGTATAAAACTTTTTTTGTATTAATATTTTGGCGGCGGAAAATAACACTTAATATACGAATTGTAGCTTGGGTACCACCACCTAGGAAAGAATTGCCAGCTCCCTATAACAATATGCGTGAATTTACTAACATAGAAATATGACCATGTTACCATTGTTCATCAGTTGTCTGAATATTTGTACATGTGCAATAGCAATGCATGGAACTTGGTATTCAATGTACTGCACATCTCGCCGCGGGTTGACCTGACCCAATAGTCCTCCAGTGCTTATGAGAAAGCACGTAACACTTATCTAGGCTATGAACTGTATCAAAATCAACACTCACTTTGTTATGGTAGCATGCATGGACTCGGGCTATAATTTTACTTCAGTAACTGCAAGTCAAACAATACAAAATTATCTTTGAGGCTAAATTGAAATTTGACAGCTGAGACACAATTAAACCATTCCAATGCCTAACATTAAAAAAAATGCAACAAATTACAATTAGTCATTTTAACTGTACTTCAGTCTAAGAGGTACATCTGTACAATACCTAAAGTTTTGCTGCACATTTGAGAACAGGTCGTAAAATAATTGGATATTGAAAAATGATAAAAATAAACAATCCAGAGCTGTAAATAAGTTTTGGCTGATTGCCGTCCAAAATGACCCACCACACTTACTTAATAAATTAATAGCCCAGCAAATTGCTCATTGTTATTTGGGCCAATTCTACTATATTTTTTTTTCTATTATTTTATACTTTTAATGTTAGTGCCATTTTTGGGTAAATTTCCAAACTGTTATGTGCTGTATCTCGCATAACATATGGGTTAATTTGTGACAATTTATACAGTTCTAACTGAACAAATTCAGTGTTTTGAATTGCAGTTTCAATAATGAACGTGTCTCCTATAGGTCAAATGTTTAGTGTTCTAAACTCACTTCTAACTCGCAAAATTTTGCAAAAGGGCCAAAAGAAAATACAAAAATGACCTGCAATACAGCATGTAAAAAATCTGACAAGCTGAGAAAAATCAAGAGGCAGCGGGTTAGTCTGCATATGAAAGGGTAAAAGCTTTTTTTGCATGTTTTTTTCCCAGGGGGCCACTCAAACACCCATTAAGTCATCAGCATCTACAAAAAAACATTAAAGGTATCCCTTTATCATAGAGTCCTCGGTGGGATGCATTAATGGCCCACTTTTATTGTTTTTAAAAAAGGGTACCGTTTTGCTATCTCTAAAGGCTATATGTTTCCCAAAAGAGAGGATTCTCCGCTTTATAAACCTCCTTAGTGTATAAACCACAACATTGCAAGTCCCCCTAGCATATGTGCACAAGCAAATGATTGGCAGATATATAAGTCATGCACAGAGTGGGGTGGTTGTCTCATGTAGTCAGTCCAACGTCCTCTGGTACCCTTATTTTATAAAATTAAGGACATTTCCTAAGCAGCCAGAAACACAACTTTTGATTGGATGACAGCCCACCACCCATCACAGTGGATAACTTCTCAGTTCCTTGGCACGTAATAGATACTGACCATGGTCTTGAAGAGTACCAAAGTTTTGTAGCAGGCCACCTAATTTAATTGTGTCTTAAAGCTCCTCAAAATTTGACAACCTAATGCGGAATGCGTTTTTTTTTTAAAAAAAGTAAAATTTTACTTTTTTTTTTTTATTGGCATCCGTTGATGTTTGTTGCTGTCCCACTTCATTTGCACCACATGAAATATTAATTAAACACTCACGTATGCTTGGGCATATTTGCTTGGCTATGTTTTGTTAATTAGGCGATTATGTATCTCACGATGTCTGACGTGGATTTTCTAGGTGGAAAAAAACAAAAAAAGGAAAAAAGAAAAATGAATAACGCGGGTGATTTTACTAATGCGCGCGGAGCTTTAAACCACAATTAATTAAGATGGCCTAATTTGGGCCGGCTGATAACACAAGATTGATTTAAAACCTGTTTTTCCTGTAAGTTTGAATTTTGAATCTCATGCAATGGGCTGTGGTTAAAAGTATTTAGGATCTATTTGTTGATAAACTATCCACAACTATCCACTATCCAACACTTTCAAAGATATTTTGTTAATGAAGTGACGAACAAGGGGACAGGCTTATTTATTGGAAATTCGGCAAATGGCCAAAGTACAGTGTGAAAGTGCCCTATATGGAACTGGAGATTGGCGTAAGGCTGGCATTCCAAACAGAGGGGGATTTGGTGACTGGGACTGCAAAAATATGGGTCTTTGGGTATATTTTAAAATAAGTTGATGCTGGTATATGGTTAATGCCTGACATACTGTAGTGTATCTAAAAATCATACGAGAGGGTTACCTTTTTACAGCAATCCACATGGCTCGCGATAGATGGTATCGCATAGCAGTATGCTACCATTTTCTGCCATTGGCTATGCAATTTTAAGATGTGTAACAATTTTCCCCCATATGTTGTTGCTTTATCAACATGATCAAGCCAAGAGCCTGTTGCAAAAATTGCTATACAAATAAAAATTCTTACGTGACCCTGGCAATCCAACATTTTTCATTTTTGACCCCTTATGATAATTTTTCCTCCCCTCCTGATTCTGCCCACACTTCCACCCCGCCCAGTTGTTTCATTAACCTTCATCGAAAAAATCCACTGAGAAAGAAGTTCTGCTCTCGCACAGTCCGGAATTGCTCCAAATGATCCACTATAACGTGTACCTGATTGTGTAAGTTTTAAATAGAACCCTGGAAACTAATCATTTACAAGCTCCATATGGAGGTAGGGTTTGTTTTCATGTTGACACTTTCTTTGAATCGACTGTTCCCAATATTTAGGTCATTCCGTGCCATGCTCTGGGGTTAATTGGAGGACACTGGCTGATGGCTTGCAATATAATGACAGCTAACAAATGCAAAGACCCATATAAATAAACCCCCCCCCCTTTTTTTGGACGAGAGCATCAACGATGCGATTAACCCTTCCTTATGATACGCAGGTATCTAAGCCGGTCTCAAAAAACTTGTATAAGTGAAAAGTGCCCTCTTGGGCAATTACAAAATATAGTGACATGATACTTAAAGCCACTATCAGTCATTTTTTTCCAAATTCAAAATGCCAATTTTGTCTCTAAATTGCTAGTGTTAGGTCATATTAACACCTTATATTATTTTTCTTTGTCAAAAACAGGCACTTAGGCATTTTAAAGCGGTCTTGAATATGCCATTCATGACTGAATTTGGGCCTTAAAAAAGTCGGATCCCGACTTTTATTAGTAAACAAAGCATAAAAATTATAATATCTTGACAAATACAGCGTGTTATGCTTAGCTACTTACAGGGATCTCTACTACAACAATTTCCGATACAACAGTGCAAAAAAATAGAATTTGATGAAAAATAGGGGGCACGATTTGTTTACATTGTGAAGAAATCGCTGATAGTGGCTTTAATCACCTTCAAAGGCACAGTCTTAGCTTTCAAATGCCGTTTGTTCTGTTCAAATTGTCTGTTGTAATCTCGAGATATTTAGTGAACACCGGACGAGTCGGGCGTGGAAGGTCAACTTTTGTGAACACTCCATGACTCAATGACTGATAATCTCTCCACAGGTATGTTAGACTATGATATGGTCATTTTCATTGATTTTTCATGTTAACAGAAAATCAGGTGAAAATCGGTGTTTGTAAAATGGAACACAAAACAGAATTTGACTTTTGTAAAATGGTAAACATTGGTCTCTACTCTTATGCCAGGACATACAAAGTTGGGTACAAAAAAAAACATTCACACAGTTTCATTACAACTTCTCCAAGATCAAGTGAAAAATCAAATAGGTAGTAGAAATTATGTTTCTTATTTGATATAACGATAAAATATAGTGTGAAAAGACAATTGACTCTCTATTAATTAATAGGCTATATAGTCACTTGTCTTTTTACAATATTTATTTGCCACATCAAATAAGATACATAATTTAAATAGTCTAAGGGCCTGATCATAGTTTTTGTGATAAATATATACTGAGTATTCACTATTTGTTATATTTATATGTTTCAAAAACAAATTATGTTTCTACATGTATAACAATGTTTGTTGAGGAAAGGTAGGCCCTACATACTTTTTCTGACTACCCCGATTTTGGGAGATCTCTCTATACGTCCCTGACTCGGGCTCTCCCCTACCCACTTCCAAAATTTCGTCACCATACAATAACAAATGTAGCCCCCGATTACAAAACGCACACAAAATTGGGACTACATTCCTCACGCGTCATAGCTATAACCCTGGCGCTGCTAGCGCAATGGTTAAAGCGCAAGGGTTAATAAAAAATCACACCCGGGTGATTATTATAGACCATATGGTATTCACAAATGCACACTGACCTGAAATTTAAGTTCATGTGTGCATAATGCCATTATCATCCACTTTTAATTATGCATGCTGCACATTGTCACTGGGGTGCTCCAGGTACTCTATGTGCTTTTTTTGCCATTTGATGCAAAATCAGCTTATTTTGGATTAGCTGCTCAGCCCTACCCACTCATCTCCCCCACCATTAAAATTTCTATAACTTGGAATCAACTAAAGTTATGGAAATAAGCATTTAATGTTATTTGTGTTTCAAGACTGTGTGTAAAATCCAAAATGCATAACCTAAATCAAACATTCAATCATGTATCTTATCTGTATATTGAAATCAGGCATTGAAATTAAGCACTATGGACAAAATACTGAAAAATTCCAAAGAACAGTAAAAAAAAGTCCATTTTTTACAAGGTATTTTAAAAATCCAAACCAACAGGCTTTTTTTTTAAATTTTGCTCAGATCCACTTCAAAATATGCACTCTTTGTCAGGCCCAGCTCCCCCCCCCATATTAACCCTGGAAATCTGGCTATATGTCCCTGTAGGCTGTAACTTTATTTTGCTTAACTGTGTATTGGGGTCATTAGTCCATGACATGACTCCCAGCAATCATTATGTGTATTGAAGGGGAAAAGGGAATGTGCCCCATAGTACCATGATGGAAATCACATTATAGTTGCTGGGACTTTGGATCCCACCAAGGTCATATCTTTTATCAACTTGCCTGTACCAATTACAATACCAGTCTCAGTCATGAGAGTCATGAGGGGTACGGTATCATAAAACCAAGACAGGGCGTTACAGATTGAAATGAGGCCATCACAAAAGTTTTCGTCTTGGATGTTTTTCAAGCAATAACTACATTTTTAAGAAATGCCCCTCCTCCCACCCCCTCCCGCTCCCCCTACCCATTTTTCAATTTTGTTTAAATTTGTCTCAATTGTGTTAGTATTGGTAACCCATCTGTGAAGTGGTAGTCTTTTGAAATTACATTGTTAGGGTTGGCATAAATGATATTTTTTTCTATTTCTTTCAAAACGAGTGGATTTTAGGCCCTTTTCGGTTGCTAAAACAAAATCAAAGCCTTTTTGGCCTAAGAATGATTTTTAGGTCGGTAAAATATGACTTTTTAAATGTTGTACATGAAATCAATAGGATATTTTTCCTATTTCAGACAAAACAAAAAAAGCGCTAATCTTAGTCCAATTGATTTTGCTATACATTCCTCAAAAGTTGCATTATAATAACATCTAAACACTTTTCAAGAAAAATAAAAACAAGTCATTCATGGCAGAAAAAAAAACTATTTTTTACAAATCATTTCAATTAAGGGCAAGGCAATACACAGAATAACCAAAACATGACCCCAGATCTTATGGGTACTGGATGTTTGAAAGACAGTGTATGTTGTAAGGTAAAGCCTTTATAACATGTCAATACATGCCAATTGTTACTGGAGTGTTTAATACCAAAACAAGTGATGTAGTTAGTAACTAAAACAGACAATTGCAACTATTTGCAAGAGACTTGTACGATTTGGTGCTAGAAGGGCAGTGTTATGTTGTAAGGTCAATCCTGTACAGCCATTTACATAACATGCCAGTGCCATGCCAATGCCATGCCCCCCCCCAGTGTGTTTTTCTTCCACGTGATGCTATTATTAAAACAGACAAAAAGACAGTAGAAGGCAACTTCTTGTAAGTAAAGAGTTTTGTTTTTTAGTGGCTATGACCAATTCAGACCATTAGGTGAAAGTGATTGCAGTGCTTATGAGGACTCTTACTCCCTCTGCAAGGTGAAGAACCATTTTTCTTATTTTAGGCAATCGGGAATTGATTACTGTTGGAACCAGGTTTTTATTATTAGCGGAAGCAATATACCTATGCTTATGACTGCTAGTAATATAACATGTCAATGGTTTGTTTGTGTCAGATTTTGGCAAGTGAATATTTAACCACCAAATCTCCCATTGACTTCAAGTACAAAACTTAAAAGTCATTTTCCCAACCTCTAAAAATCAATTCTTGGCGAAAAAAGCTTCCAGGATTGTTTTAGCAAACAAATGGCCTAAGAATCCACTCGTTTTGAAAAAAAAGATCGTCACCCTTGCCCCACCCCTACATAATGGTGTAATTTGGTGGACCACCTTTGAGGGTTGAAAATTTCAGTTTACTCTAAATGCCCATTTAGCCTTTTTAGTTGTTTCTATAAAAAAAAACACAGTTAGCACCTGATACGGAATGTTAGAGTGTGTCAGAATATGACCATACAGCTACAGCATTCAATATAGCCTTGCCATACTGACTGAGTGCAATTTTAAAAGCACAAGCTTTGTAGGTGCGCATGCACACTGTCCGGCAGCAGCTTGTTCATGCCAATGATGACGTCACAAGTCACCTATTCTAAGGTCTCATTTTAAAGGATCTTGACATTTTTGACATCCTGGCATCATTTCAATATTCCCTCTCAATGGACTGTGCCCACTGGGATAGTTTAAGCCAGAGACTTAACAAGCAGTGTTGTTGTTAGTACTTCATTAACGCCTAACCAGTGCTGCAGGCACTTACAGGCATTACAGGCAATCATGGTTGGCAAACGCTAATCGCCGGACTAGTCTGGCGAATACTGTTGTGAAATCTATTTACCGCGGACAAACTACTGTGACTTAGTAATATTCTTCTTTACTCTAAAACTAATATTGAAAAATACATTATTTGAAAAAAGGCCATGGTTGGATGCGAAACTGTGTACCTGCATTATAAATCGCTGCTCTTATCCACTACACTAGCGAGGGGAGGATGTGGGTGTGGTGGTGATTGATTTTAATCATACATAAGTTTTACGGATGAAAAACGGATAATACTATTGTGATATGATAGGGACTATATAAAGCGCCCCGCATTAGGTTGTCCGTTAAATAGATTTCCACAACAGTAATTCGCCGGACTAGTCTGGCGAATAGTCACTTCCATCATGGTACATTTGAATTCGATAAGTGCCTCCTGGCATTTTTTTGGAAAACAATTTGACCCTCTGTTTATTGCCAATTGGGCATTTACCCCTCAGGAAACCTGATTGCTGATTAAGTGCCTGCTAGGCATTTAACCTCAAGAACCTTAAGCTGATAAGGTGTCTGCTGAGCATTTACCCCTAAGGAATCTGAATGCTGCTAAGTGCCTGCTAGGTATTGTTCCGGTCCTAAATTCAAACTTTAGAACTCTACCCTACACAAAACAATGCCTATGAGTGCCGGGCTGAGCATACCCCTTGGAATACTCTGGCATTCTGTATATTCGGCTAATTACTACAAAACAAAAAACAATCAAAACAAACTTTAACAAAGCGGACTGCCTTTGGTATCTGCTGGGCATTTACCTGTCAGGAACATGCACTGCTGAAAGGTGTCTGCTGAGCATAATTACCCTCTGACAAGTGCTGAGCCTGCCTGGGGATTAACTTTTTCCAAGGAAATAGCATAGAGGTTAAATCCTAGCTGTGCAATAAAATGCACTAGTGCCTATGAGTACTTGCTGGGCATTTAATGAAAACAAATTGCTGCTATATTTTGCATCAGAGTATATTTATAATAGATTACTTCCTTTAGAGCTAGAAATTGGTCTTAAAATGTAATTTTGGTTTATCATTTTTCAATAACAATTATCTAACTTATTTTTTGTATTGCTCCAGTATGACTTAAAATGTCACAATTTTTGTACCAAAGAACACTTCTCATCTAATCCTCTGAGATTGGGAATTTTTTAAGGAAGCCTTACATCGATGCAAAAATCAGGATTTTCTATCCCTAACATGCGCAGCCTGTATCTTTTTGAGGACTTTACCACAGATCACAAATACCAAACCAGGGGCGGATTAGAGGGGGCGCACCCGCGCCGCCTCTATTTTTGCAGAGCACAAGGGTGCCGGTCATTTGCATAAGCGCCGAGTGCCACGTAGATCTATAAACGCACAGGGTGCCCTGTAGAGCTCTAAGGGAGGCGGTCATTATTTATGCGTGGGGGGGGGGGAGAATGGATGATTTCATCTTTTTTCGGCAAAAATTTCGCCGTTCCCCCCCCCCCTCGCTTCCTTCAAAAATTTCACACTCCCTCCTTGATCATGCTGATTTCTGGGGGTCAATTTAAAAGTCATGTCCCCCCTCTCTCGTTGATGAAAAGTTAACGTTCCCCCCTAGATTACAAAAAATTCGGGTTCCCCCCTCAAATCCTCCATCCCCCCCTCGCGTAAATATTGACCCCTACTCCGTAGAATTACGGTACATGGCGTCGGGCGCCGTGTAGATCCTACCTTGTGGGCGCCCAGCAGTCGCTGTATACCCCTCCACCCCCCTCCGCGCTTCAGAATTTCAATAACCGACCGGAAAATTTGGCGCCCCCGCGCCCCCCTCTATTGAGAAATCCTCGATCCGCCCCTGACAACTTTCAGCGTACTTGCACTTCCATAGACCACAAACTTTGATTGTGGTATATTGTTGTTATATGCTACTAGAAATCACCAGTATTTTATACACAAAATACCACAGTAATAAACAACAAACTGCTGCCATTTTGGATTTTTAGTACAGGCCACCCTGTTTTTATTGTTTTCTTTTTTTTTTTTTCTTGGGATCCGTGTCCATAAGTCACAATTTATCCTGTGTTCGAAATGATCTGACACTATGACACTCTGAAGCCCCCCGTCTATTCTGCAACTTTTTATTGATTCCCGAACATTGCGGTTTTGTGGAAAAATGAGCAAATGCTTGTTTCCCACGTCCCATAAGCAACTATGCTATTATCCGTTTATGAAAGAAAAAACAAAATTGACAAATTTCTTACAGGATACGGCCGCCGAATTGCACATAAAATTAGATAACACATGGATATTACTAATGTAACGGTTCAGGATGAAATAAAATCACAACTTTTTTTGAGGGGGTAACTTGGTAGGGAAGTTGCGTAGAATGATGCTTTGGATCAGGAAATCCGGGGGGGGGGCACTCAAACGTCTTTTCAGGTAGGATATGTGCGGTCCCAATTTCTGAACTTGGGTGCTTGTGAATTGATTGTCTGCAAAAGTAGGGGCTTGGAACTGAAATTTTGAGAAATAATTTGCAGGCTTGGGAACTGAAATTTGGCTAATAAAATTCACCTTCCGAGGCAAAAAATTTCCGAAAGAGGACCGTAAGACCTGACTTATGCTTCAACTGGGGGTCTTGGGAAACTGCCGGAGAGACGGAAATGGGTCGTAAGGGGCCCGCCGCACCGCCGCAACATGATAAGAGCCCCCACATTTTTTTTTTAAATTGACAAATAAGTTTTGCACAGTTGCTAGTTAAACTCAAAAGCTCGAACTCAAACATTGTCAAAGAAAGAAATCGCAAAAGAAGGAATTTTGTAATTAGGATATTAATACGTTTATACCAAGTCAAGTGCTGCCTGGAGAGGTCCTTCCAATGATATATAGCCAGGAAATAGCACATGTAAGTTATGCTCATCCATTTTAGTTTTACCCTTGGTCAGGCAGTCAGGTTCGAAAGAGGTCATTTTTTTAGGTGGTACTAACTCACAATGGACACACAGAAATTGGGTTTCCAGTTCTGCTGTTGAATTCTAATTACAAATCACTTCTTTATGAAAAATATGCACCTCTGAGGTATCTAGTTTACTGGACAATTACCCTGGCAATTACAACACAACTGTGCAAAAATGTGAAATTTTGAAAATTGGGGGCACTCTTCCAAAATGTGTTGTTATTACTTCAAATGGTAAAAAAATCCCCCCCCCCCGACTCTGCAATACAGGCAGTAACTAAAATTTTGCACTCGCTATAGGGCCCTTGCACAGAGCCAAATTATGTTGAATGGGACTTTTTGTTTGTCCTCCAGATCAACCAAGATGAGAATGGAATACAATACATGCACCTGTTCACCTGAACATTTCAGCTAGTTCTGCAGGTGATTCCTTTGTATTCTCTGCATGCTTGGGTTGTTCTGGAGGCAGGTCTGGCCAAGATAACCTATTGACCTGCCGTGCAGGTGCCCTATATTCAAATTTATAAGCTGTGGGCCCGCCCAACCTATCTTACAACTTGACCTCGCATGACCTTTGACCTTGGCATGTGACTTGACCTTGGTATGCGACCTGTGACCTCATTAACAAATAGGGACCCCATGGTGCACCTACAGATGATACAAGTTTGGTTCTAATTCAACTTTTCATTGGTCTTTAAAAACAAAAATGGAAAAAAACTTCTAACAATTTAGTGACGCACACATCCATACACACACCCGCACAACAGATTGCTTATGGTCCTGCCAGTGAGCTATAGCTGCATGGGGGACCACAAAAATTTCAATTTAAAAAAAAAACATCACGGGCCTTGGATGAGTGTCGTCTGTCGTCGCGGTTTGTGAATTTTGGGCCAAGGTTACATGAGGTCATGCAGGTCACATGAGGTCATATGAGGTCATCACATATCACCCCACCCCACCCCCTCCTTTCCACCGAGTGACATCAGTCGTATGCCTCTTAACGGAACTCATAAGCATGCAATCTATTAGGGTTACATTTTGACCACAGACACGCACCCAGACACAGATTACAAGAATACAACCAGAGTAATCCCTATGTGCCTTCTGCAATTCTTGCAGACGACACTAAAATACAGTGTTCACCAAACGCATACATGGGTCATCTGCCATTGCGGTTTGTGAATGGGGACAAAGGTCACATTGGGTCACAAAGGTCACCAAACATTAAATATGTGTGCATGCATATGTGTGGGACACTAGACCTTTTACAGACATACAACCAGAGCAATCCCTATGTGCCTTCTGCAATTCTTGCAGACGACACTAAAATACAGTGTTCACCAAACGCATACATGGGTCATCTGCCATTGCGGTTTGTGAATGGGGACAAAGGTCACATTGGGTCACAAAGTTCACCAACATTAAATACGTGTGCATGCATATGTTACACCCATCGAATGTGTGTCTTCAGCGTTGCTCAGTACAAACCCTCAGACACAAGGACAGACATAGGATTGCACAGCAGCATGTTTTGTTGACATCATTTGTACTGTTTACTTCATTTGACAGGAAGTACACACTTGATACACAGATGTAATTAATGTACAGTATGTTTTATAACAAGATTAGACCACTGAATTGCGAGATGGGTCACTCATCCACGCCATTTTCACACCTTATGAATAGCTTTATTAACAACCCTCAATAATGGGCTGTGGTGTGCGCATGCATGTTTATGTTATGTATCATGTATTAATGCAAAAACTGTTTTTTCCTTGATTTTTATAAATTTTAGCACTGTAGTTTAGTTTTATGTTTACAATTTTGATTAAGTAGTCACAGCTAAAAGAGTTTAGGTTAAGTTTCATCATCACTCATACTCAATATTTTTGAAAGCAGTTATCAACACATGTAAACCAAACCAACTTATGGGCCATGTGAACATGTGTGTGTGTGGTTTTCAATACCCTGTCTTCCATGGTGACAAGTAGGAACCCATGGATTCATCCCATGTATGCATATGTGTGGGACACTAGACCTTTTACAGACTAAGTGTCAATGAAAAATTGATAACTAATTTTGTATACTAATGGCGGATCCAGGTTTTGAAAATGTCACAATTAACCGGGGGGGCTGAAAGGCTGGTAACTGGTCCCAAATAGCTCAATGGGCTGATTTTGCAATCAAGAATTTGCAGAATTACCGCGAGGCGCGCGCCCCCTCCCTGGATCCGCGCCGATACACCATGCAATTTGAAGAATCTTATGATTTTTTGTGACGCACATGACCTCAATGACCTCTAAATGACCTTTGAGACCACCCACCGAGGTTACTATGCCATGTGGCCTGGGGCACTACCATTTACAGGCAAGTGCCATGGAAATGTTTGTATGTGGAAACAGTCATGACAGTGGGCACCTTTGTTTAGGTTACACTTTGACCACATTCATTCACAGTTGCGCAAACGACACAATAAACCGTGAATACACCATTTCTAGCCCGATATATAGCATCCTAAATAAATTACACTCGTTTTGTAAGTGCTCTTTACCTTGCGAATCGCCTCCACTGGTGAAAACTGCAAGTGACTTCCCCGCACCGACCATTCCAAATCCCTCGCCTTTCAATTGGAACCTGGACACAGTATCTACCATGTCGGTATCAGACATTTTTCGTCCTAGTGCGCTGACCTGCGCCTTCTCTGGTGATCCTTGGTTCATCATGGAAATCGAAGGTTGGCGATGAACTAAAACAAAATTCAAAACCGTGTAATTTTCAGATTTTTAGTAACGTATGACTACTGGTAAACGCTCTACTGCATTTTTCACATGCTTGTCTACTACCGGCGACCATACCGGCAAAGATACCCCCAAGATAACAGGGCTGTCTCGATTGGTGCCTGTTGTGATAACAGAGCAGTGTTGCCTGATTCCACAGCAAATTGATATTTTGGGTGCCATGGGTTTTGCCAGTGCATTTTTGACTGCCGTAAAAAATGTGCGAAATATGATGCACGATTTACTTAACACGGTGTTAGTGTGGCCCAATGAAAAAAATATATATTAATTTTGAAAGCCTTAAAAAAAAAAAAAAAAAAATTTTATATTTTATTTTGATATAATTCTATATTTGACTATCAATCAAGTTCACTCAATCATCTTATTTGACAATATATGATACTAAAAAGACAAGGAAACATAAAACAAAAACATAATAATAAAAAAAACCCTGAATATATGAATATATTTGACAGAATAAAAGCATCAGACCGTCAATTGAAGCCAACGAAGCTCAAGAGATCTGATGAAATTTAGCGTAGAGTGTATTACAATGATTGAGTAATATTCGGAAAAGCACTCACAATAGATGTGAAAACTTCTGAATCAGAATTACGTCGGGAATCCGAGTCAATAGCAGACAAATCTCTTAAAATATTTGAATTTACAACGCAGTGAATCGTAGAAGGGTGCATTTTAAAATGAAATGAAATGCAATTTCAACTGTACTTTCTATCAATATAGTGACCAAATTCTATCTTTCGGTCTAAACCGGGGTGACAAGTAACGACCTTTTCTGTTCGAAGTACAAAAAGACGAGCGAGATGAAGAAGCTAGCGGTTAAACTATCAGTGATTCATCAAAAGAGTCAAAAGATTTGAAATTGCAGGAATAGCTTAAAAGTGAAGAATAGTTTGTAGAATCTCATAAGTACTTGTTTCAACTGAAGCGTGTATTGGCAGAAAAGAAGAAAAACGACCCAGTGTTCAAAGGGGTTCAAAGATATGACTCGCCATTCAGTAACGGGACAGTATGGCTAATGTCCGAGTTTGTCTTATTAGAAACTTCGGGCCTTTTCATTTGCAGATATTGTTAGGTACCTGAGGTACCTGACTTTTTACATGGAAATGACACCACAAACGCTGCCACTAGACCTTACCCCCTCCACCCTTTAGCAAATCACTGATAGTGCCTATCATAGTTTTCCATTTGAAACGCGATTTTATTAAGCTTAGATGAAAGTTATTCCATTTAAAAAATTGAAGTGATGATGAAGATAGATTGCAAACAAACAATTGAATTCTTTGAAATTACTAAAATTTAAAAAAAGAAAAAACCTAAAAAATTAAAAAAAAAAAAAAAAAAATCGATATTTTTGTTTTATAAACTAATAATGACAGTCGTCAAATATGATTTATAACTGATTTAAATAGCCATTGGGCTATACTTTGAAACCAGTTCTGGGGGACAACCTTTAAAAAATTTTTAAAATACCAAAGCGCAATAGCATTTAGGTTTTTGGATTATCCTGCTGGAAACAAACTTGATTTTTTTGCCTTATATAAATATTCTGTCATTCAAGAAGGAAAAAATATCACGCCCATACAACGGCAATACAAATTGTCTGGATTCTGTACGTGTGTGAACTGATAACGCTGTTCATAGATAGATACGTAGTGCACATGTATCTGTCTTTATTGATTAAAGGAAGTGTCTATTGACACGATCATCGGATTTTGCATGGAGTTATTTCTAAAGTCAATCGCCATCAAAAGTAGCAAAACTCCATCGATCTTTATCCAAACTGACAGATCCATAATTTTAAAAAAAACAGGGTGTGCGTGCTCACGGAGTGTCATTTCATTATTCAACTGAAATTTCACTGAGTTAATCTGGTTTTTTTAAGCATTTCTATCAGCCACCAGTCACAATATCTGGTCTAAACATAAGGGAGGGGTCATTATTAGCCAGGGGGACGATGGGGATGTGAGGGGGGGAGAACACGAAAAAAAAAAAAAATTTTTGTAAGAGACGAAAGAGGGGGGGGAAAGGGAGAACGTGAAATTTTTCATAACGCGAGAGGGGGGACTGAACACTTTTAAATGGGAAAACAGCATGATCAAGGGGGGAGTTTGAAATTTTTGAACGGAAGCGAGGGGAACGCGAAAATCTTTGCCGAAAAAAGTTGAAATTCCTGCCATCCCCCCCCACCCCGCATAATAATGACCGCGCCCAAGGGGGGGTCAATTATTTTACGCCGGGGGGGATGAGATTTGAGGGGGGGAAGCCCCCGAAAATTGTTGTAAAGATAGAGGGGGGAACGTGAAAACTTTTCATCAACGCGAGAGCCCGGGGAACCATGAACTTTAAATGGGAAAATCAGCATGATCAAGGGGGGAAGGGAACGTGAAATTTTTGAACGGAAGCCGAGGGGGGGGGGGGGGACGCCAAAATTTTTGCCGGAAAAAAAGTGAATGAATGATTGAAATCCTCCTTCCCCCCCCCCCCCGGCATAAATAATGACCGCTATCCCTAAGGTAGGGGTCATTATTTACGCCGGGGGGGGGATGGAGGATTTGATGGGGAACCCGAAAAAATTGTTGTAAGAGAGAGGGGGAAATTGAAATTTTTGATTTTTGTCCCAAAATCGCTATTTTTGGTGTGAAACTTTAAATTGGGAAAATCAGCATGAATCAAGGGGGGAACGTGAAATGTTTGAACGGAAGCGTAGGGGTGGGGAAGCGAAAATTTTTGCCGGAAAAAAGTTGAAATCCTCCATTCCCCTCCCCCCCCCCCCCCAGGCCATAAATAATGAGCGCTCCCTATAAACGTTACTCTCTAAATTGTAAAAAGATTGAAAAAACGATGATCTTAATTTCACCCTCGAAAAAGAGTGTAACCACTCAAAATAGTTTGCAATGTTTTGGTTAGTTCCACTCCCAAAAGAGAAGAAATCAATTGAACTTTTAACCCCAAAAAGAGTCGAGTGAACACCACTCTAAAATGTTTTGTCCTCCATTTACCTCTTTAAAGAGTTGGAGTTCACTTTGTTTCAACTTCCTCTTTGAGTGAACCTTTCATCACTGTTTTTACTCGTTCTACTAATATTCACTCAAAAGGAGTAAAGTGCACTTTAAACGAGTGATGTCCACTCTTTAAAGAGTTAAATTGAGGACACAATTTTAGAGTGGGGTGTTCACCTCGCACTCTTTTTTTTTTCAACATCTTTTTTGGAGTGAAAGTTTCATGATTTCTCTCTTTTTAAGAGTGATTATCCCAAACTGCAACTATTTTTTGATTGTTTACACGCTTTTCTCGGTGAAATAGATTCACTGTCGTTTTTTCAACATCTTTTACATTTCGAGAGTAGTGAACACCTACACGCGGCTACAACGGATTGTTAAGATGGATCCTGCCAGCCTAAGCTTATAGGTAGCTATAGCATGAGTCACACAATATTTGTGTTAATTTACTTGTAGAGTTTAGTAAGAAGTATGGATTAATTTATCTGTTTACCACAGTAAAATATAAAATCTTATTGATGTTGGGGTAAGAACTAAACTAAGCTCCGTTTTAACGGAGTAAATGCCCAGCACATGGAGCCCTTGGCTGATTAGGTTTTCAATGAAAATACAATCTTGTGCGAACCAACCTGATTGACAAGCATGCTCCTGCTACTACAAAAACTGTGTTCTTCGTCCGCGGCAACCACGGTATTCAGATTTTCTGCATCAAGCCAACGTGACGTAGAAAGGCAAACCAAGTACACTGCAGCGGTTCATTTATGGACTACGAAGTTTCAAACTGCAAAAGAAATATAATAACCAACTATCAAAGCAATAGTGACTACTTCACCAACAAGATTTTGAACTGTTGGTAGTGCGCCAAGAATCTATTTCGCATCATCAATGACATTCTACATAATAAAGAAGATTTAACAAGTTTCCTGATCATACACATAAAGTGTCCTCGTCCTTTAGCTGAAAAGTTTTCCTCTTTCTCTTCATTCCAAGATCCAGAAGATTAGAGAAGAGAGAGTTCCCTGTGATAACATCACAAATAAGTACCAAATCTGTGTCGCTTCAACTTGCCCCCCCCCCCCCGGGATACTTTTGCTCAAGTTACTGAAAGTGACATTTTGGAGATATTTCAAGACACCTATCCACTTGTCTCCTGTCCTTTTCCTCGTGGCTATAAAGCAGCTCCAAACTCTTTTGGCCAGCAATAACATCGATTGCTAATGCTTCACTTAACCTGGTGTAATGCCTGACTCATTATATCTGCAAAACAGATTTAATGATCATTACTTGTCGATATATCCTTCATGAGTCAGTGAAGCCAGTTTTACAATCGATTTCACACAACCGAGACCAACCTGCTGATGGTCCACAATGACACATGTGGACCATGGATAAGGGCAATTACCATCCTCGTCCTTCTTGATCTATGCTGCCTTCGATGTATCAACTATCATGTCCGTTTCCGCCCGCAAGGAAATTTCTTGGTATTCGTGGTTTGCCGCTCCAGTTAGATTCAAATCCTACTTGGCCGGTAGGACGCCCGAAAATTCCATATTAATGGCATGGTTTTCTCTCATCAAGTCCTTCTGTTTTGGCGTCCCGCAGGGATCATGTCTTGCTCCACTCCTGTTTCTGATTTTGTTCTTTCGCTTGGTAACACGCAAATATGTTTCCATCTCCCCAGCACACCCAGTGGTGGTCCCTCTCGGTGCTGTTTCTAAATTGAGGCTTTTTCAGAAGTCATGCATGAGTGGATGGTTGTCAATTTTCTCACGTTAATCGGCAGAGGGACGGGAAGTTTTGTTTACTTGGTTCTCGTGCCAACTTGCAAGATTCACCGGACTAGGAGAATGTTGTTGGTATTAATATCATCACCATTTCATCTGACCCCATTAGAAATCTGTGGGTGTTATGTTTGACACTGGAAAGACTATGTCGGTCCAATAGGGTCTTAACCTTGGTAAAAGCTGCCAACTTTCATCTTGTGAACATTGGACGTGTGCGGAAATTGCTTCACGGAAGATGCCACAAAAATGGCTATTCATTCTCTCGTGACATCTCGACATCTTGACTATTGCACTAGTTTGTTGGTGGGATTAGCAAGAAACTGCAGAAAAAACTTCAAATGGGGCAGCGTACATCCGCTAGATTGATTTTCAGGAATGCAAGTTGATCCCTCACTCCTGAACTGATAAATGAACTCCACTTGCTCCCCATCAAACAGCGCATTGATTACAAAATTCTCGCCCTCCTGTACAAAGCACTTCACGAACAGGTTCCATTCTGATCTCATCGATATGCTTCAAAGTTCTGGTAACTCAAATGCAGCTAGATCATCATGCTCGGATGGTACCTCTCTTGTTGAGCCAAGTTTCGGTGTTTCTTTTGGTGACCGTTCCTTTGCTGCCTATGCTCCAAATTGTGGAATAAACTACCTGGCCACATCAAAAAAAAAATTGTACTTTTAAACAGTTTTAAGAAGCTCCTAAAGAGTCATCCTTTTCAGGATGCTATCAGACAGTTATTTTCTTGAGCTTGTACGCGGCGTTTGAACATTTTTTATGTAATTTGGCTCTAGGACAAAATTTTTTCTGATTGATTGATCGTTCAATTACCTTGAATGAATATATCTCAGTTGTTTTGCCTGCCCGAATCAAGTCATTCTTATTTCCCTAATTGTTAAGCAGTCCTCTTAAGCTTGTTCAGGGGGTGCTTTTTTATAGCAAACCTTCCTCATGATGCTACTTTCAAAAGCAGCTTCAAGTTGATCAGCTATCTTGCTAGCTCTTGCGTACCAATTTTTTGTCATTCCGCAAACCTTGTTCTTGTCTCTTTTCCGCGGCTGTGCTTCTTCTCACGCAATGAATTCCCTCGTTGGTGTTGGGAATCCATTCACTCTTTATCCCTTTACTAGACCAAATGTTTCCAATGTATACCAAAATGTTCCAATGTACCATCGTTGACTACTACCGTCATGACTCCTATTTAGCTATCAAATGAACTGGGCTTCTCTTTATCGCTTTATATACAATAACAAATGTTCTCAAGTTCAGCATCGTTGACTATTACTGAGAATGAATTCCATTTACTATGTCAACATCAACTGTTTCTGAGACGTGCAAGCTTTTCTGGACGCGGAAGCAAACATATCATGAAATGTGGAGTGATTAGTGTTGTGCGCCCTATTTTTCATAGCTTGTTGATTTATATCATTTTTTTCGTTGCAGTTTTAATCACAAATGTTTAGACCTCTTAATTTATTAATTCGATCTGTAAGACTTGTTGTGTTACTTTGGTGCTGTTGTGATCGTTTCATATGATTGATTTTAAGTGTAAAAACAAAGCCATACTTAATAGGCGTGGTGCTTTATTTGATGTGTGTCAGACCCCATGGATAATACCGTCTCAATTTTTTCTTGAGATTTCGTTGGGGGGGCTATCCTTGGATAGTCTCTTTAATAGTGCATTTAATATTGTTCATAACTTTACTTGTATTGTTTTACATATTGTATATGATATGTAATAAATGGTTATGATCTAGATCATCATGAGCTAGATGGCTTGTCGTGAAAATCGCAGCTTAAGCGCTTGACTTGGTTAAGGCACATGCTGTCGAGCGCCGTAGGCCGCGAGACCCGGGATGTTACCAAGTCAAGCGTCGAAAGCTTGTTATTTTTTAGCGACGTCCATCATAGCACATTGTTATATAGCATCACTTAGAGTATGAATATCAAAAAATAACATATTTAAAACCAATATTTTTGGTTAAAACATGCTAAAAGTGGATTGTAACGAAATAATTTGTCGCAATTTAAATTTAACATATTTAAAAACACTTTGTCCTTGTCACTCGTCTTTGCGAGCGTACCCCATCCAAATTGTTTTTGTATTTGATTGCCTTGGGCTTAACCTTCGAGTGACTAAAGCTAATTAAGTATTATAGCTATAACTTGCCAATCGTTTAATTGATTAGTGCTTTCCTAAATACGAACAAATAGACTGTATTTAAGTTTCTCCTTGGAGTAAAATTTAATGAAATAATCAACCAAGCCTATCGGAATAAAAGACCATTAACCCTATCTCCTTAAACATATTATATTTCGTCCGAACTTACAAGGAGTTTATCAGTTTTACGTCACTACATTTATTTTAGTTTTAGCCATTGAGTGCACTGCATAGGGTGTGAAGATGACGAAAACAAAATAAACAATCTGATCTGGTGACCGGCACTGTTATAGTATATTTCTAAATAGAATGTTACGTATCTTTATGTGTATTATGTGATGTCGACATTTGTGGGAAAGCAAGATTGATTTCAAATGAAACGACGGCGTCGGATGGGGAGCTTCTACAAGCTTGATCCAAGAGGTTGAAGCTGACTTATACTGCCTTTTTTTTTGGTGGGGGGGGGGGGGGTTAGCCCTCTATATTCAACCAGTGTTTGGTCACATCTTAATGTTCATGGAGTAGGTTTTTGTTATTTGTTTTAATTTTTGTCCTTTTTTTGCAATTACCTCTAAAGAATTGCAGTTCGCATACAACATTTTAAACATTATGAAAATCAATATCTGAATTATATCATCTATTTGCTGTTGTACAAATACTAAATTGTGCATGTCCATTTATGAGAAAATGTTTGATGTAAAAAGCAATCACTTTTAAAGTTGATGTACAGGTAGCATACCGCTTAATGTTTCTACATACATAGGTTGCCTAGTTTGGACACCATAGAATTTGTATCGTAAGTTTGCCATCAGTATTATACAGATCGCGCCGATGTATATAATTGTCAGACACTGTAGTTCTGATCCATTACCGTGACCCGCGTGTTTAGTTGGACCCCCCCGACTTCCGGTGTGCATGTTAAATGTTATTAAAATACCAGCTCTAGAGCTGTTATTACAAATAACACCCCGGTAGCCTTCCTCTTCTCGAACCCCATTCGTCGTAGATAACGCACGGAAAACCATAGAGACACAAAATGACACCGGTAGCCTTCTCGAACCCCATTCGTAGTAGATAACCGCCCGGGAAAACAAAGACTCTAGCACGAGCATTTTATGCCAGAATAAATGTAATGAAATGAAATTTTAATCACCAACTTTAGACAGCATAAGTTTGCCACGGTGTACGTGTCTTTGTTTTGCAGCTTCTGTGGGTGTCGTACTTGACTTCTAAATTTTGCATGTGATTCTGAGGGTAGCCTCACAGACAGATTCCGATCGCTTTCAACTCTACCCTCTTCTCTCCAACCTTTATAGATTCCACGCATCGTCCGTTTTAACAACGTGTGGCCTAATCTGGTTTAGCGTTAATTCTCGAAAGGAACACAAAGACCGTAGTCCTGTACATATTGGTCATTTACCATTTACTTTCATGCCGCTTTATGTCAGTTTACCAATACAGACTTCCAGATTTTCTAATGTTGGATATCCTTATTTTATTCCGGTGGCCGGGACCTAGTTGGATCTGTGTAATTTCGAGATATTTGACAGCAGATTATTCAATTGGTTAACGAGTTTCACTTTTGGGCGCATATAGCATATATACATCCAGTCAATTAATCTGCCCACATTAACATACTTATCAAACAAACCCTCGACTTTTGTTTTTCTTTGCCAACTTCCTCCTCCCTACTATCCCTCTGCTAACCATCTCTCTAAAGATGGTACCTGTACTACATTAGGTGACAAGAGACAAATAGTGACGTACTCCACGTCCGACCCATAGCCTTGCATTCGGGACTACGTTTTCCTACATGCCCGGCTTATAGTTCACGTACCTTGCTTACGGATATCGACTGTCACCTTTTTGTGGCAACCATCGGGCCTTTCCATCCTATCCTCACGAATGCGAACCTTGGAGTAATAACTCCGCTTTTAAAGGGCTAGGTGACCGGGAGCGGTTTAAGAAGTGCCGACCTTCGCAGGGTAAAAGATTGACCCCCTGGTTCGATTCCCACTCTAAGGGGTTTTTGATTTTGGCAGCATTAAGTGTAGTGATTATGTGATTTCTCCTCCCCCTCCTTGCGTAGAATGTGCAGGTATAATAATATAATTGGGTACCCCTGCGCCGCATGGCTCCGGGGAATTCGTTTTAAAGCTGTTGGTCCCGTTGCCAGAGAAGCGCATTCCTGAGGCACGTAAAGACGTACTTAAACTAAAAGTGCACACTAAGCACTTATCTTGGCTTCCACCCAACATAACCTTATTCAACCTTTCATGGAGAGTTTCCAAGCCGGATTTCGAAGAGGTAAATCACAACTGATCAAATTGCAAGACTATAGTTAATGACATCGGGGCGGCCTTCGGAGAAACAGAGGTTTGGAGTCGGTCTTTGCGCATCTGGCTGCTGCGTGTGATGCAGTCTGGCATCGCGAGTCCCGCCTCGGGCTAACTCATGATCTTCTCCCTGATGTCGTGGCTTGTCGGTTCGTGGTGCTGCTCTCCGGGACAGCTCTTTCGCAGACTTCAGGACGGTGTCCCGCAGGGTTCTGTCTGGCCCGGTCTTTTCACAGATGTGTCGGGGATTCTTTCGCAGTGCCTCCTACGCATACTGTTCAGCCTTGGAATGGCTGCTGATTCCTCCTTTGGTGCCATGAGGCAGTGTTTGCAGAGGGGCCTGATCACTATATACCGAGTTCTTCCGGCGAGGCGCTTGGGGCTCGCCCAGAACCGGACCGTTGGCTCGGTTTTTCACCTTAACGCCGGGTGCGCAGGAGGACAATCACTCTGGGTGGAGTCGCACGACCCCAGACCGAAGTACCTTGGGGTCATAATGGACCGCAGCCTTTACTTTCCATCAACACACCATGGCAGAGTCGCTGCTTGACGCGGTCTCGTGTTCGGTCTCTTCCCCCGTCGGGGGGGGGGGGTGGGGGGGGGGGGGCTCGCGGAGGGGCCTTGGATGGGGTGCATCTTTCAATGCTTTACATGCATCGACTGTTATTTGGCACGCTCAACTGCTGAATCTCCGCTGTCCAATGCGGCGGTGTGCACTCACGCAGGATGGTGTCGTTCTGATTGCTGCAGTGGGACTTGCTGGTGGTTGCCTTTTGGTGAGCCTCTAGGGGTGTCTTCTAATTCGTCTGCATGGCTCCTGCAGTCCTGGGGAACTTTTCGTGCGTTCGGGCGACCGGCTCGCCAGGAGTGTGGGCTAGCCTGGAGGCCTGGTCCCCCACCGGCACTCTTTGGGGATCGGGGAGTTCAACGGGATCACTTTGGTCTAGCGTGCCAATTCATGACCTGCGGTCGCGATGATGTCCCTGTCAGTTTCCGTCTGGACGATGGTCTGGACGATGGGTCGGTCCTCTGCTTTGACCCTAGAGCAGTGTTGTGGACAGCCCATCTAGCAGGCCCGGAGGCTGTGACCTTGTTGATATCTTCCGCTGTGATTTTGTACTTTACATGAACGAACGAGAGTTGGAGGGAATTCCTGCAAATTTGCTGAATTATGCAAATGAGCTCATTTTACGTCATTCTGCCCACGAAATTTAAGACAAACAACTCCTATTTCTAGTTACCCTGAAGACGTAATTTATAATTCCCCGCGTTAGCTTTTTTCAATTATTTGGCCATGCTCAGGGAGCGTCCGTGTCCCATGGATAAGCGTGTCCCGGATCAGCTTACGCAGCTTAATAAATCCTGACACCACCACAACCATTACCAATGACTTGTAGATGACGATACGCAAAGAAGAATATTTCTTTTTTGTGTAACCTTAGCATAAGTTCATTTTGCGCTGGTGTATTTCCGTGGATTAATTTGAATTTACAGTATCAAACTCGGATATCAAGATGATTTTAGTTCCCATCCCCTTTTGATGTTCATTTTGACTGAGCCCTGACAATGGCATTATCATTACCCCCCCCCGCCCCCCCCCAACTTTCATTATTTGTATGATACTGCCTAGTGGGCACATCCAAATTGGTATCTAACAAAAGAATTGACATTTGCAATAATCAAATACCACAACACAACAAAATGAGTGTTTTGCTATAAACTTACACAGAGATTTAACTCTGGGCCAGATGCAAATCCAATGATTCTGATAGTCCTTTCAAGGTTTTTCTTTTAGAAAAATGGCTTTAATTGTGCTAAATTAATTTTTAAAAAGATACTGAAATATTTTTCCACCATCATTTTTGACGCGGCTTAAATTTCGAGACGGGTGCGGTCGGGCGACGGGAAACTAGTAATTAACTTTGCTGCGCTTAGTAATATTGGATATGGCTGGTTGAGTCATAAGATTGTATAAATGGAACGATCAGACCTCGCTCAAAACTCTACCACTAAAGAGTGCAGGGTCGTATTACAACATGGAAGGATGGGCTTATTTTTAGCAAGGATAAAAAAAGCATAAGACATACAAAAGAGCATAAAAAAAATAATAATACATGGAGAAAGGTGACCAGAGCTACCCAGTTGTTGGCAATGACAATTAAAACATAGAATAGACAATATACATTTTCATACTTTATATATCCAGTCCACATAATTCTATTTCCATTGAAAAAAAAGGGGACTGGTCTAGAAGATAACTACACACATACCAGACGCAGTTTTCTCCTGAGAGGACTGTTTTGGCTCGCCTTGCTGGTGGTGAACACGCTTTCTTCGCTTTCCACAATATCATCCATGTGTCTTTTGACCTTACTTCGGCCACTGGTTGCGCTATGGAATCCCCTGTTGTAGACGTGTGTCATTTTTTTCCATTCTCGAGACATGTCGATGATTACTCGCTTTAGAATTAGCAACTCAAAGACCGAGCATATGAAAAGTGTTTAACTTTAGTACAGTTAACCTAGGCTTCGAAAGATCGAGGCAGAGGGAATCGCGAGACTAAATTTGTCCGGGCCGCCTTCAACATGCGTCCAGTATGCAGGAACACACGTACACAACGTACTACAAGCTCGTACACGTGATAAATGGGAGTTTGCGTCATGCCCACCAATGCTCATGTCGTCGTGCATATGACGTAGGCGAAACACATACATCAACCCAATTCGAGAAATAAAACACTCCTATTTTTTATAAAAAAATATTTTTAACAAGGTGGCTGGAAAATTGAAAATGAGTCGTATAAATATAAAAATCCTGGCTTGTGGAAATTGCCAACTATCAAAACCTTGTTTATGTAACTAACATCATCTCAAATCAAAATATGTTCTCAATTATGATTTTTTATTTTTAGTGTCACTTTGAATCGAACCCTTACCTCACGCCCATTATTAAATGTTTTAAGTAGCCTGTATATACTTCAAACAGAAGTCTAGCATTATTCATCCCAAACAAGATTATTGTTGAAGTAGGTTTTTTCCGTCCTATATTGTGCCATTGTACCCTGGAATCATACTACAACAAACCAGGCAAACGATATGAGCTTTCATATCAATGAACGGTTTCCGTGACATCCAAATTATTAAATATTCTCTGATTATACAAGAGTACTACTTTAATCTTAATGAATTTAAAACGCAAGTCAAGGTATAAAAATACATATTTCGCGTAAAACTGGTCCAGCTTGTCAATGAAAGCAATGTTTGATGCAAGCGTTATGGGCCGCTGAAAATTATTTTGTACACCCCCAGCGGCCCGCGGTCGTGCATTTAAAAGTGCCAAGTTTTTCGGTTACCCTCGCCCCGGTCCCTCCCCTCGTTACAACAAAACACCAACCACCTTATTTTGAAAGATAAATATATGAGATTTAAACAATGATGGTTGTGGTTGAAATATTTGGTGGCAGGAAATTATTCTAGGCCGACAATAAGTAAATTTTTTTACTTATTTTTCGTGGTCATCCTTTTGGTATTTTGATATACGTTTATACATTGCTACAGGGTTCAGTAGGCTCGTTGTGGTGACAGTGATAACAAGGATGTTTTTTTTAGGGCAAAGTGATTTTGGGGCTAAAATTTCTAGATCCCATTATATATACAACATAATCTATAATATAATGTCAGAGATTGATAGTATTGCATCACGATAAACATTTGTTTGCTAGAAACTTAATAATCTTGATTTTTCTCCTTTTTTTAGCTCAAAACGGGATCTTTTTACCAAAAAATACCCTGCCACCAAAGTTTTGACCACAACCATCTGTTTTGTAAATTATTTTACTATACATTCGATAGAAGTGGTTACCTTGAGGTCTATACCGTTTATACCTGGTTATTCTCACGTCCAGAATTACGATCTAACTGGATTACACTTACTTTGCATAAGGGGGTGCTCAAGGGACCCATTTTTATCGGCCCGCGTATGTTAACGCTGTAATGATTTTTTTGTAGGCGCAAAAAAAATTCTTCGCGTCGTTTATTGGCGTTGTTTAGCATGAGTCCCAAGGAGCCGGTACAGACCCCTCCCCGTGTATCGCAGCCACAAGGCCATAACGTTGCCGCAACGCGTGCGACCTTCGGCAACACGTTGCGACCTTTCGGCAACGGGTTGCGAGAAGTAGCACGCGTTGCGGGGTCGGCCATTAGAAAGACGAATTTCTGTGACGTATTTCAACAATTGACCACAAACGCGTTGCAAGTATCTAGCAACGCGTTGTGGAAACTCAACAACGCGTTGCAGCCTTCACAAAACTCTTTGCGACCTTCACACGCCGTTGCCGACCCCTTCACAGACGCGTTGCGAAGTGCACAAGCCCCCATAAGGGTCCTAACGTATGGCCGCAACGCGTCGTGAGAAAGTCACAACGCTTTGCGGCGGATTCGGGCCAATCAACAATCATGCATTTCTGTGACGTATTTCAAAAATAGATCCCCAACGCGATTTGCGGCATACGTTATAACCTTATGGCCTTCACACCACAACCGCGTGCAAGCCTTCACAACGCGGTTTGGCTAGCTTCACACCACGTTGTAAACTTCACAACGCCGTTGTGAAGGCATAATATGGCAAGCCACAAAGCCATAACGTACTGCTGCAACGAGTTGCGAGATAAGTAGCAACGCGTTGCGACATTTCGGCAACGCGTTGCGGACATTTCAGCAACGCGTTGCTGTTTTCCGGCCATCAAATCATGAATTTCTGTGACGTATTATCAAAAAATAGACCCACAACGCGTTGCTAATACTCTGACGCGTTGCAAACCTTCACGACCCGCCTTGCGAGCTTCCACGCGTTGCAAGCTTCACACGCGTTGCTAAGGTTACCAAGCCATAAAAGGGTCTAACGTATTGCCACAACTCGTTGTACATTTCGCAACGCGTTGCGGTGTAGGCGAATCAAAATCATGAATTTCTGTGACGTACTTTCAAAAAAGAGACCCACAACGCGTTGCCAGATATTTTGCAACGCGTTGCAAAAACCTTCCACAACGCCGTTGCGAGCTCTCAACAACGGTTGCAACTTCACACTCGTTGCTAAGGTTAACAGCCTAAGGGTCATAACGTATGCCCAACGCGTTGTGACATTTCAGCAACGCGTTTGCGGTGTCCGTCCCCAATCAAAATCATGAATTTCTGTACCGTCCTTCCAAAATATCAATCTCACAACGCTTTTTACACTCCACACGCGTTGCAAACCTTCACAAAGCGTTGCAGCATCAATACGTTTCGTGACCCTGATTGCCTTCACAACGCGTTGTGAAGTTTACCAAACGCGTTGTGGAAACTCGCAACGCGTTGTGATGGTTTGCAACGCCGTTGGTGCAAGCCATAAAAGCCAGAACGTATTGCCGCAACGCGTTGTGGGTTCGATTTTTTTTGAAATACGGTCCTCAGAGAATGCTGATTTTGATTGGCCGACTCGCAACTTTTGCCGAAATGTCGCAAAAACGCGTTGCTACTTTCCTCGCAACGCGTTTGCAGCAATCGTTTATGCCTTTATGTCTTGCGATAAAACCAAAAAACCCTTGTACCAACTGAAGTGACTTCTGTTCTCCTGGCCTTGTGGGGCTCCGTTCCTCAGACGCAAGTCGACTGGTCTGCCCATCACTGGTCTTTGAGAATAAAGCTACGGTTGGAAGCATGTTTACACTTATGATTGTACAAGGTGATATCCGGGATGGTCCGAGAAGCTTGAGTGTCAACGCCTGGAATGCCACACGATTCAATATGCTGCAGGTAAAGGTCCACCAAATTACGGCTGTCTGCCGACGCTTTCCAAAGCCTCTCCTCAATATCATTTGTGAGTTTTACGATCTGCTGGACAGTGCTCCGGCCACGTCGAAATACCAAGCTAGTTGTATTACTTAAACTCATCTAGCTGAAATCCGTTAAATCTAGAAAACACCTGGCAACCAATCTGAATATAGGCATCAGGGGAATTCCATTTTTCCCTCCATATAAAACAAAATATCTTTCTGTGAGATTTTTTTTCAAGTAAAATAGAAAATGGAAAATAAATAATATTTTTTAAATCACAAAATGGAGGCCTATATAATACCCTGTATTATAGTGACTTACCTCACACAACATCTAGACAATATGTCTACGCCGACGATCTTGCTCCTTCCTCACACGGACAGAAGCGGGACTGAAGTAGAAAGTACCTGGAGACTCAACCCCGGGATCTTAACATTAAGAAGATGCTCATCGCCAGCTTCAAATCACTCTCATTTGACCGACTCCTGCCCATACATCCCCGAATCTGGAGTGAAACTTTGAATTCGTACCTATGCCTACTTAATCCGGCCACATCTCAAGTCAGTACGTGCAAAGTATCCTCGAGGAATAACCCCCTGTGCCGCCTTGCTGGTCTTCCCTTCCTGGGGTGATAGTACGTCTACGCACACCCGTCCACCGGCTTCTGGTCCTACATCGCTGCTGCTGCTGAGTATGCCTCCCCAGCATAACTGGATGGACGATAACCCAATGAGAACCATTACGGGCTGCCTATACGTCCCCCACTACATCTGAGTTTCTAACCAGTGCCTTCAGGCATTGCACCTGCAGCTTCGCACTATAAACATAAATACAGATAGATAATAGAACTTGACCAGTAGTTCAATTACATTAGAAGTTAATCATCTCCAGAGATAGCACGTGAGCTTCAAAGCTAAACAGTCTTCGTCATTTGTTTCAAGCAAGAGCTTTAGTTTTTTGTTGAATAAAAAAGGATGCCAGATTCCCAACAATTGGGATTAGTTAAACTTGTGAATATTAGTGGCGTCCGATGACAACCCGTCGTCTTGAACTTTTTTTATTATTATATTTTTATGCAGCATTTATAGTATGGAATATAATTATATGCTGGCTGCTGTCATTTTAAGAGTTTTCACTATGAGGAACAATCATCGTTTTAACTGCACTCCTCCCCCCCCCAATTTTATTTTCAAAAAGCCAAAAGCCCCCCCCCCCCAAAATTAAAAAAAAAAAACCTAAATTGGTCACAAAGGCAAACTGATCGATTTGCGAGTCGGAGCGAGCCAAAAAGTTAGGGTTTTTATGGTATTTTTGTAAAAAGGTTAAAATTTCGGGTATACAAGGAGGAGGTCCCACGTTTGCCATTCGCCCCCCCCCCCCTCCCCTTGGGTATGGGCTCTTTTGGAGGCAAAGTCCCCCTTTTGAAAAAAAAGCCCCTCCACACAAAAAATCCTGGTTACGGGCCCTGCTAATTTAGACCAACCGCGAACTTGGCTTGAAAATCAGGGGGTGAAGTTCAGAAGTGAACTCACCACCTCCCGGTTATAAATATCTGCGCATGCCACACGTTTCTAACATATCTGATGGTGGGATTGCAGCCTATTCAAAGAAGAAACTCTTGCGGTTGTAATCTTACAGAATTTTAACACATTTGACCCCCCCCCCAGGCTTTACTAATTTGTTCCAAGAGCGTCTATTATTTCGCCATGTATAGACCCCGCCGCCGTCAACGAAAAACAGCTGAAAATGACCTCAAGACAAGCGAGTTTCTATCAGATTTGAATTCGTTCAGTCGATTTTGTGAATTCATTGATACAAAATGCAATTTCCGATTATGGATTTTAACGTGAACGCAATAAACCAACATGTTTGGGATGCCCTTCCATTTTCTTTACAACTCGTCAAGTTTCCACAAGTTTAATCTCAACATATTATTTGGCCCCCAACCCCCAAAAACGTGAACACACTGGATCTTGTCATATGAGACAGAATGATGATCTCATTTCCGATTTGAATTATTGACTCGTTTGTTTTCTGACCATCGTGTTATCACCTGGCTGTCCATCGTCCAATGCCCCGTCCAGTGAAAAAGTCGATCTCGACACGCAAATTTAGCAGTAAATGATCCCGAAGCTTTTGAACAAGACCTGCTTCAATCAACGTTCCTAGGATTCATGTACTGTTCCAATGTTTGATGATCTTGTTTGGTCTTTATGAGGTCTGTCCGTCGGCCTAAACCAGTGGCGTAGCCAGAGGGGGGTGGGGGCCGGGGGGGGCAGCCGCCCCCCTGTGGGGAATCTTGCCCCCCCTCTGCCCCCACCTGAAAAATTATTGATTTACATAGGCCATATACTATACTAAACAAATTTTTTTATATGCTTTCCCCCTGAAATTTATTGCCCCCCGCTTTGGTTGCCCCCCCCTGAAAAAAGCTGGCCACGCCACTGGCCTTATTAAGAAGCTCTTGATTTCATGCCACCTTCAAACAACCTCCATCCCGACTTCGCCAACCATTGTACAATATTGACATCAATGTGCGCGGCGTCTCCGTCGCAAATACGAGAGTAAATGGAGAAAATATAGAATTTTATGCGCATCGTCACTTATACATTAATATGTTGCGAAATCGTGTTTCAATATCTGATAACCAGAACAGTGGGACCCAGAGGGGGGGGGGGTCAGGGGGCAGCTCACCCCCCCCCTGGGGAATCTCCCCCCCCCTCCCCTTTTGTTTTTAAAAATTATTGATTTACATAGGTCATCTATACGAATCAAATTTTAATACTTCCCCCTGAAATTATATTTGCCCCCGTTGCCGCCCCACCCCCCCCCCCCCGAAAAAAACTGGTTACGCCACTTCCTGATAATAACCAAACCAGAACATAACAAAGAAGAATTCTGAAAGGCGCGATATCAAAACGATCTTCATGAAGGTTAACAAACTACTGAACATCCCCTCCAAGCCAGCTCAAGACCCTTGCCTTCATATGCCCAGTCCTTCTTATTACTTTGCCTGGTACAGTTTTGCAGATATTTACCAAAGCAAAAGGGTAAAAATCAGTACCTGAACCTCCTCAGTCAACCCCCTCATGGCTGTTTACTTACCCCCTTAGACAGCACATAAATAAAGGGCCAAGAGCCACCCGCCACGCGTAGGACCACCAATTATTTGAATTTGACCACGTTAGTGAGGAAGAAAATCCTGTGAAATCATGGCTGTTGGACCCGATACCTATAACTTTGGTTATCAAGGCAGACATGTTAACATGTCCCTGTTATCACTCGCATTGTCCCTATCTTAGCATGCAATATTTGTCTTTTGGTGCATTGCCATGGCACAGTAATTGCTCTGATAGGTATGAGAAGGGGAGGAGGTGAGGGTAGGGACTCAGTGTTCAACATTCAAATTGTGTACTAAATGTCACAAAACACCATGTGCTGCCTATATGTGTAAACAACTTCAATGTTCTTGTGATACCCTACTGTTTTTTTCTAGCTTAGGCCCAAAAAAAAAATGTTGTATTGGAGTAACCCGCCCTACACCTAATTTGAAATACAGCCCTGTCAAAAAGTATACTACCACCCTAATTTTTTTTATTGATTTTTCAAAATCTTTTTTCACGTTATTTTTAATACCCTTGATTTTCTTAAACCGTTTCCTCAATATTTTTTTTTGTGTTTTTTTTGTGTTCTGGTGTAACTCTTGGGCACTTTATCTTTTAAGATTTTTTCAATAATAAGAGTCACAGTAATCAATATTAATAACATTACATAGACTATGATGTGTGATAATTTGATGTAGTATATGCATTATTTAAAACAATCCGCCCGCCTACCCTACTTTTGCACTGGGCCCCTACCCAATACAACAATTTTTTTTGGGCCTTAGTCATTCCCGCGCTAGTGGTCACTAGTTACCATTGCAATCATTTAAAATTTTTGTTATTTCTTGCCTTTTATAGGTACTTTGTTAGTACAACAAACCCCAAAATAACTTGGAGCCATTCCGTACGATCAAGGATCTCGAAAAATAAGCTAAATCGCTTCCGTAGCTCTTACCACCAGAGTTGGGCTCAAAGTGTTTTGCATTGGACAGGCATCTTCCAGGGCGAATCACTTTCCTCAATGAAAATGCTTATGGTCTACCAACTACTGAATATTGACGACTCCATTTGCGGCTGCTTTTGATAAAAAGAACGCATCAAAGACCCCGTCATTAGCGTAATCCTCACACAACTAAACCACGGGCTTAAATTGAAGCTAATTAAGGCCTTCCAAATGGTATATCTCTTCAATTTGAAGGAAGCAAGCAACAATGGCCGAAACTATGCTTTTTTGCAAATTTTCATAACGCTCTCTATCTCCTCCTACCACTCTCTCTCTCTCCTCTCTCTCCTCTCCTCTCCTCTTCTCCTTACTCTCTCTCTCTCTCTCTCTGACCCCCTTAACTCTGGGGTAAATCCTTCCACGATAAGTTTAAGTCATGAAAGAACAGGGACAAAACCCTCCATCATATCCTCAACTCTTGTCCCGTTTCACTTGAACATGGGCGCCTTACGTGGCGGCATAACAATATACTTCACAACACAGTTGGGTTTAATAGTTGGATTTGTGAGACTTCATGGGTCTTCAATGCTAGAGTAAAGACTCCTTTTCCGAAAGAAAGCGTCAACTTCCTTTGATTTCATGCTAGGATAATCCCATGCAGTCTTACATCACCGAGTGATAAATCAACCCATCACTATACACAACAATAAGGCAGGAGTTGCAAGTCTCACAAAGAGGTATCACAATTGTTCAAACATATCCAATCTCACCCACTCCTCATAGTTTGTACGATGACGAATTTGATCCCGGACATTTCTTTAAAATGTATTTTAGGTCATTATTGAAATAGCTGGGCTTTGAGCTTACGTCACAAACCGTAGATAAAAATTGGCCGATGCTGCTCCTATTTTCGACCTAAAATATCGGGGCAGTGGGCGAACTGGGTGGAAAACAGGATAACTTGAGACTAAAATGGTGAACGACGAAGTATCATTGGAATGAGAATGGGGAGGGGGAACTAGAGGTGAGAGAAAGCAACAAAGGATGAAACAAAATGTGGACGATGCTGTACGTTTGCCCCCCCCCCCCCCCACCCCACACACTTGGTTTTCACGCCGAATTGGGGAGAATTAAACACATTCTTCATTACTTGTCAAAAAATCCAGCCTCATGCAAACTGATCATTATTTTTTTTTCCCATGCTCGCAAATGAATTGTTACTCATCTGCAATGGGTCGCAATGAATAGAAGTCTTTCACCTCACTCATAACCTATGACAAAAGGTGTTACTTCCCGCAGTATTCCTCATTCAGATCAATTTAATACCCGACCTCAAAGTACTTGTTTTGCTATTCAAAGTTTACCCATTACTTTTATGCATACATAATCCAACATGCATGTCGTTGTTTAGATTTTAGAAGTCTCGAGCAATTTGGAATGGACCTTTTAACCATCCCGCAAGCATGGGCCGCTATCCCAAAGGTTGGAAGACCCTCTTTGCCTTCAGGTTTAATGTATATATAGTTTAATAAGCATTCACGTACACTTCCGTCTCTTCACTCAAACCTTAATCTTCGAAAAGAAAAGTTGGAAGGGAATTTTACCTTGCTACATAATGTCATGGGGAGACTAGAAACGGCTACAGGAATATGCCAAGGGCAACGTTGTCCAGACTTCCTTAAACCAAACTGTTTGACATAGAAGATACCCGGCAATAACCTAAACATTGACAGATTTTTTGACAGGCCGGCAATCATTTCGTAAATGCCATCATTCACAAGAGGACTTTCCCAATTACATCAACTGTTGACCACTCCTATTGTAGAAAAAGTGGAAATGCATGTGCCTATCGTAACAAGTATTAGAAACAAAAACTGTGCCGCGGCCTCGCGGTAGTTGGTCTCCAGTTTGGAGTGCACTTTTGTGAAACATGTATAAAGAAATAAATGTAGTGACCTCCTCCTGCTTCCCCAGGCCCATCACACTGAAGAATTCTAGTGGTAAACCGCGGAATGGGTATTCTCGCTTCAAAGAACCATCAACTATCTGACGAAAACAATTATATTGCCCAATCCATTCAGAAGGGTGTCATGGAGAAAGATAAGATGTGTGTAACAACACAGAACACTAATTGAAAAAAATGCTCAAGATGCCAAAAAAATGGTAAACCAAATGATGACAACATGCTGGACCTGCAAATGCATACGGTACTGTACCTTAACCACAAACCCTTGTACATTTATGCTTTAGAGTAGTATCAGTCCCAGACCCACATTAAGAAAGATCATATTAAAGTCCTATGATGAGCTGTTCATATGTGTGTCAAAACAACTGAATGTACAACTGACTGGATACAGTGCTTGATAGGAATCTTCTAAGCTGCCCACTCTCCTATCCTGCATCCCCTGTTTCTTGGCCGTGCTTCCAATCTGTTTCTTGATCTCCTAGACCTCAACATCTTGGATACTCATATCATCTGCCAAAGCATTTACGCAGATGAACCGAACCCTCTAGGATCCCAGAAAGGGATGGTCAGTAACTTGACTTTTCTGTCCTCCGCAGAACAAAACGACAAGGACACAAAACGCATACGTGGCATACTATCCCAGCCTAGAAAAAGAAGGACAGCAGATTGCTTCCCACGCGGTTTCCCTCTGGAGCCTGATCTTATAACGACCTTAGACATAACATCATAGACAGGTAGGCACAAAGCTGACAGAAATGCTTCGAACAACCATGCAGTCAACGAGTGGGCTATTATGCTATGGATTATACAATAATTCTATTTTAATCAAACCCCAAACCGACAGGTAGGTCAAACCATAACTTTCCAATTTCCTGCATCGAAAGTCTGGAAGCTACTTGCAACCTAATACCTGAAGCCATGGGCAGGTTAAGCAGAAGTAGACGCTGCCAATTAAATGTCATCATCTCATTGCACACTGTTCCACATCCTCAATGGCTGTTAGATACATTACAAAGCGGAAGATACACTGTCGCCATGAACCAAACACGGAAAGCAACTCCACGGTCCGGCACCTTACGTACTTCTTACGGGCAGACCAGAAAAATCATCAAACAGTGTTATTTATATAAAATGATAAAGAGTCCTTGTGGCAAATGGCTCATTTGTTTGTGTTTAAATAACAGTGAAAGCCGGCACTGGCACATTTTCACAAATATGAAATTTTCTTCATGTGCTCTCAAATGATAGTCAGGCCCATTGGAAGAACAGAAGATATATTTTCCACATAAAAAACATACACCCCCAAACAGATAGGGACATTGATATGAGGGATAAAACATCCAGGAATTTGTAGGCCAACATATTTAAGTTTTCCATAACTTTAACACAATGTGTATTTACATGAATATTTTTGACTCGTACGCACATGATAATTAAACACAAAGGTTATAGACCGACGATCAAACAGTGTGCATAGCGTGGGAACATGCATACGGCGTGGCGTTGTTCTGTGTTAAACGCCATTTTTGTCGGGTCTTCTGAATTTAAACGGTCGCCGGCGACGTTAAATTATAAAATCGTTCTGTTTACCCATAAGGAAGCCGATTTGGTCTTAATCATTTCGGGTGAGGTGAGGGCTTTTTGTATATAAAAGCCTTAGAAAACATGCAAAAATATCGATTTTGAAAAATCTGAGGCGCACTATTTTCAATGTGCCAATGTCTCTTTAAAGGGTAGCCTATGTTTCTGACCTTTGACGTCCGGCGTCCACGAGGCATCATTATATAAACAGTACACCACCATTGCTCTGTACAGGAGCATGAAACAACTATGTTTGCAACTGAAAAAGCCTAACCACTTCGTCAATATATGCAATTAACTAAAAACCATCTAAACGGACTCTAAAGATGGAAGTACAAACAGAACTCTTGACATTCTTAACACAAACATGGAAAGTAAAAAGACAAAAGGCCAGATGGAATTGTGTAAACGAATTAGAACAGAAGAACGGCCATCCTAATTCAGATGAAATAGCTAGGGTCAAGACGGAAACAGAGCCGGTCTTGTTACAACAAAAGAACCAAAAGCTGATCAGACATGAGTCGTCAAGAACAAAGGAATGCCTCACCGGACTATTAAAAGATGTAGGACGAGGAAAACCTGTTGCTACGCTTTACGGATGTGCGAAGGTGGGTGAATTGGGATCTGTAATGTGGTCGCACACCTCCTGGAAGAAACTTTTGTCTTTCGGAAGCCAGTGTCTAAAATGTCCACATCAAAGCAATTCAAGATCAACTTAATTCCCTCTCTTGCCATTCTGAGATGTGTGGCAGATCATAAATCTAGGACTCTGCCAATTATGTCACACGTTTCAACATCATCAATGGTTGTAGCAACTGGCGCCATGGCCAAGCACTGAAATCAATCTCCACATGTCTGCACCGTTACGTCGTACAGGCAACCAGAAAAAAATCGTCACACCTGAGAACTGAACCTCCATCTCTGCAGTAGCCTTTTGCACAGCTGATGGTACAACCAGTCCTTACCAATACCAAAACAGAGCCATCCCAACATCCTGAAGAAGGCAAAATGACCGAATATCATTATCTGATGATAGAAATACTAGTGTTTAACATGGAAATCTGAAGACGTAATAAACGTACTACTATTCCAAATGAGGGAAGAAGTTTAGCTTTCGAGTTGCAATATAACACACAGTAAACAGACACCTGCAGCCGTCAGCTCCGGGGAGGGGCTCCCGGGGAACTGCATATATGCAATGGACGGGGCCCTCACATTGAAATGGATATGGGTTTAAGGCTCGCGCTTCCAAACCCGGGGAAATTCGGTGACAGAAGATGGAAAAAATATGAGTCTTGGATAGAGACAGCCAAATTGCCACAAAAGGGGTTTTCCGATTGACAAAAAATTGCAAAATTTTTTTCCAAAAAGTGGGTTTTGGGGGAGCTTTTGGGTGAGATTTTTGCATCACAAAAAAAAAAAAACGCCAAAACAGGGGGGTCTTTGGGTGACAGTGGTAAAATTTTCACAAAATCTGGGGTTTTGGGGTGAAGTTTTAAAAAAATATGGGTCTTTGGGTGACGATGCTGAAAAAAGGGTGTCTTAACAGCCTTTCATACGCGTCATTTCCAAGAATGAGAGTGCCCCCCCTGGTGTCAGTCGCTCAGATTTTCTTTTCAGTGCTGATCAGCGGGGACTAGCTACCTTAGTGAATCGCGTACCAGAGTCTAGGGTTTTCACAACACCACTAAATAACGGTCTCATTCGTTCCTGTTACAAAATGGTGAGATGAAAACGTCATTTTTCTCCTCAATGGAACAGCTCACAGACCTTAAAGCTAACATTCCGCTTGAAGTTCATCATATCTCTACCTAATCAATCATAAAATTAGGGGTGTTATCCCAAATTTTTTCGAGCTACTGGAGGCCGTGAAGACTAGCTGCGGTCGTGACCCTGGAGGTCACAGCAGCACTTTTTCAGTCAAGTGTTCCCTGTAAGATACGGTTAAAATTGGGGTTTGTCAGTCAAAATAACATATCAATGGACAACCTTTTTTTGATATTCCTACAAGATTTTATACTTAATATAGATAGTAACCATGATTTGCAAACCAGATCTCGCAATTTCTCTTAGTTTTTAGGGTTACTAGGCGAGGTAACCAAACAAAAAACCCCACCACCTCATTTGCAGTGGTGTCTGGACTTACCGGTTTATCATGGGATTTACTGGTTGAATCCTAAGTAAGACCAATGACTTGTTTGTACTAAATAGCAATCCATCATGCTCCGTTCAATTCCATCAAATCCAATTTATCCATATATGAAGCAGAGATAATAATAGTAATGAAATGGGATCTTGGAGCAAGTCAAGGCTATGTTTGTTGACATAACAGCTACACACACCCTGTGAAGCACATCCCTGTGAAGCACTGACCTCCATCCAGTGTCCTGCATATTTTGATTGACCACTATTAGCTGTTATCTATGGGTTGTTTGTCAGTGGCGTAACAGCGGGGGCAGGGGGGCACAGTGCCTCCCCCCCGACGACTTTGGCCGGGAAAAAATTGGGCAAAATCCTGCTAAATCACCGTTTTTTGCCCTCTAACCCGGGAAAAATTGGCCTTTTGAACCCCACCTGAGATGGAAAATTTCCCAAGACCGGGAAATTTGCCCCCTCAAGCGGGGCAGGCCCGTTACGCCAACTGGTTGTTGTTACATGTATGTATCTCCAGTTTAGAGTTAAAACTTGTGAAAACTCAGTCTTCAGTTGAGTCTAAAAGTAAATTTTTTACATTCTCTAAATATTAACAGTTTACTTTGACATTTTTTTAATCACTTGAAAATCATTTTAATTACACATACATCTCACAGTAATACAGCAATTTGCAGGTACATACGCAATCCTTATAAACACCAAAATAAAGCACTTTCAGTTACAAAGAGACTTCTTTCCCATTTTAGAACAGTGATATCGAAATCAGGTACTGGCGACCGGCAAAAATCGACTGGTAAAGAAAGAATGTCTCGCGCTTGATGTTGAGCAATGACCCTTGTGCAATGTTTACAACAATTAAAAATTGGCAGAGCCGTGAATAAGTCTCTATGTTTTTCACAGCTGTTTTGTTCGTTTTTGACCGTGATTGGTTGGCGCCTGACCGTTTCCTTGTTGGCAAGTAAAGGACTAAATATATCATGGTAATATACTAGTTAGGATGCCCTTTTGAATTAATGATTTTTAAAAGTAATTTGAGAGCTTTAATTTAGGTGATGTTAGTGGTGTTTACGTATGCTTCAGTGCAAAGAAAGTCCACATACATGTACAAACATCCACCCAGAGGTGAGTTAGTCCATCCCCCATGCACCATTTTTTTGGGAATTTCATCACCACCTCAATGGATCAATGTGATCAACGCAAAAACCTATTCTGAACACGTTCAAACTTTGACTTTACGCTCAGTTTAGCCCCCAAAGCTTAGTGTACTACAGGAATTTTTAGCATTATTATGAATACTGTAGTCTCGCACTTTCGTAACGCTGTTACGCTGCTATGGCCATTCCGTGAGAACTTTTAAAATTTTACGAACCTCAACGGTTTTGATACATTACCTTCCAAATTTTGACCGCGATACAATGTATGGACTCTCGAGGTCTGTTATAAGTCCTTCCAGTTTAGATTTGTTTACTTCTGGGCGGTAAATTTTGGCAAATTTTTAGCAGCAACCAAATCAAACAATTTTCGTTCGGACAATTTTGTTGTTAGTTGCATAGCCAGCAGGTCACAGTCAGGGCAAAGGTGCTTTCTGCTAAGCATAACTCCACGTTATGTCTAACATGTTGTCATATATATCAACTCGATTTCTGAATTGCTTTTGATATTTTGTTCGTCGTCTGCAGTCTGCAAAGCCAAAGTTGGCTCTTTGAGATGGCCTGCTCGTGCTGGTAACACTAGACTAGTTCGAGTTACCTAACGGGCACTCCATATGGGGAAGTCCCTTTTCCAGTTTGAGAAAGAAAGCCTAGACTTAGACGGGTCCATTGTGCGTTTAAAACTGTCATTACCTACCTTGATTTGGCAAATATTTGCTCCAAATGTCGCCGAATTTATTCACCAATGCATGTCCAGTTTTATGTCAGTGTACTTAACGAGGATGTTTGGCGTCATAATAGGTTTGCAAAATGAACAAAAATCGAAGGCCCTAAAACGGCCGATTTACATTTTATCTTACACAATTCACTGACCTGGCTCGCCCTGGCTTGACCCGGTTGTAAGTTGGGTTGGGCGAACCGATCATCAGATATTACATTTTGCGGCCAGAGGGTGAAACACAAGCGAACCTAAATCTAGTTGTACATACAATTGCCACGCAGTCTAATAACCGTTCTAATAAGTTTTTTAATATGGAATAATATTTTTGTTTTAAATCGTTTGTTTTTTTTATCCGTCTTTTTTATGATTTTTTTTATTTCATATTGTTATATTCTTTTTACTTGGATTGTT
The DNA here is from genome assembly GCA_023653785.1 of Ophioderma brevispina. Classification (NCBI taxonomy): domain Eukaryota; kingdom Metazoa; phylum Echinodermata; class Ophiuroidea; order Amphilepidida; family Ophiodermatidae; genus Ophioderma; species Ophioderma brevispina. Next base: position 116,724 of record JAMKCH010075214.1, read on the forward strand.
TTTTCATTTTTTTTGTAATCTGTTACCTTTATTTTTAAGTTGGGATTTTTGTACTTCTTTAAATTAACTTAATATTGTTTAATTTGTACTTCTTTAATGTTGACTTAAAAGCTATTTTCTTATTTTTGTTTTTTTTGATTTTTTTTTTTAAAACTTTTAATTTGATTTTTGATTTTTTTTGTTTGATTGCTTTTTATTATTATTTTTTTTTAAATTTTATTTATTTGTTGTTGTTATTTCTGGACATGTAGTTGCCATGAACTTGAACTTAAGTTCCAAATTATTGCCAGTGGCGTAACCGACCTTTGCAAATGGGGGGGGGCTGAAGGGGTGGCAAGGCTTTTTTGAGGGGGCACATTTGAGTCTTCTCCCATAGACACTGTCAGGGGGGCTCAAAAAGTTCATTTGGCTTTGGGGGGCTGAAGGGGGGACAAGGGTTTCTGTTTGGGCTTTCGCCCCCTGCCCCCCCCCCCCCCCCCCCCCCCCCCCCCCGCTGGTTCGCCACTGAATATTGCAAAAAGCAGAAGTTGATACACTGCTACCACCTATACTAATCATCAAATCTTAACAAAATAGATAATGATGTAAATAGCAAAAATACATTAGCTATAGTAATGCTACGTGTTATAATAAACTTGGTAAAAATCACCCCTTTAACGTGGGACAGTTTCAATTTGTCAAGCACTTTCCTTCCGTCCTCTCCTTGTGTTCAATATTTTTTTTTTCCGCATCTCTGCCAGCCATTTACAATACGATGGCAAGTCAATACCACCTCGCTGCACGAGAGTTATTACTCCATATCTACGGTATTCACATCTGCATAAAATACTCCGGTATTTATCTGCTAAATCTGGGTTTACCTTGGCGTTACAACACTGATCTATGACTAAGTGTGTTCATTTCTTGTTCATTCATACATTCACGAGGAAATATTAAGTGTAACTCATCCTTTGCTGTCTAATGAACATGAATGTGAAGAATTCAATGCAGAAAATTTTGGAGCGCGAGTTCGCTTTATTTTCCGAAAAGTAGGATAGGTAATTGGGAGTTGAAAAATTAAGGGTTGAACGTCCTTGTCCCAATTTCCTTTGCAAAAATTACGAAGCATCGGCAATTTTATACCCAGGTTTCGGAAGAGTTTGTTTTAGTTTATTGCCCTGCCTTTCCTGAAGGAAAAGGTAATAACATTGCTTTCTTCATTCTTTTACAGGCAGTGATTTTTTCTTTTCTTTTGCTACGATTTAAAGGGGTCTGACGTTTTAAAAACAAAGTAAAGTTATTTTTCCTTTGACATACTGAGCTTATTATTTGTTGTATTACTTCGAAAATATTTCACAGAACCTGTTGTCTAAGGGAAGTTGCAAAATAGTACTTTCCCCCTGCTTTAATGTATGAAATGTGTTTTCCCAATTGCATTATTTTCAGTTTCTTAAAACCCCTAACGATTAATAACACTAACTGAATGGCAAATGTTAGGCCTGAACTGTTAATCCTCGAATGGTTATAATTCAGAGATGCCAGTCTTTTTTTCCGGTTTTTTTCCGATTCTGTTTTTTTTTTAAATCTACAGGAAAAAGAATCATGATTTTTCCGGTTATATTTTGGAAGGATTAATATGGCAGAAACCGGAAATCAAGGACTTCATGTAAGGGATTTTTTTTTGTAGAGTAAAAGTATCGTATTGTATACCTGCCGCTAGTAAAATTAGTAGTACGATTTTGCCGTATTTTTCCTTTTTTTTCAGTCATTAATGTCTATAAAACGGCTGAATACGGTTTTTGAATATATCAACGGACTGAACCAAAATAAAAATAGATCAAAAAAGTGCAATTTGCCAGAAATCCTATAAATATTTGACCAATAAAGTTCTGACATATTATCCATAATAATCCCCCCTTTTTAATAGATTTTTTCTTCAAAAGTGACAGGAAACTTCACAAACGGAAGCAAAATCAGTGTATTAAAACCCTGACTTAACCATTCCCGACGATTTTCACTGATACCAGCATTTGATTTTCGCTAGCCCTTTCCATTGATAGCCATTGTCATCAAGCACAGGTTATTATTGTGTAAGAGACTGGTTGTGATTAACGATCGCCCCGGCAATTCAACAATACCAGTAGAGGGAAAAGGGAATCAATAGTTTTATTTCTACACTTTAAATTTCTTTGTTTTCTTCTCATATTGCATGAAGTTGAATGGCGTTGAAAATTGCTCATATGTATGTTTATATTGTAAAACAAATTGGGCTGTTTGGATTCATCATTTGGATTGGAAAACTTTGAATTATTCCAACTTTAATCACTTCAAGGGCTTAATGATGAAATAATATGGTTCCCGACTGGACCGGCCCAGAAAGAAACTTATTGGAGTATATTAATAGACCTAAAATATGTTGCCGTGTCGAATTAATGCATCAATTTGTGACTAATAATACATTGTTGAATGACCGCGAGGAGAGAAAAATTTAACCTGCACATCGCTGTTCTACTTTGAAATGAGAAAAGGCCAACCTTTTGTTCAGGCCATGTTGCTGAAACTGAGAGTCGGCAGGTTCGCAAAATGTTTAAACATTCGGATCCGCAGGATGGGCTGATCTGGAGGGTGATATCACTGTATTTGTAAAAGTTTGATGATGAATTGAAAAGGCAAACAGAATAGTAATAATTTATATGAAGACTGGTGTTTTCCGCGATGTTTTTCTTAAACCACAACTCTACAATTTGATCAGACTTGCCGACATTTAAGCAAATTAGCCTGTTACTCTTGGAGTTGGAGGACTATTTTTCTAAATGCTATCAGCCATTCCGACCGCTTCCGATCCGGAGGTTGATCACACAAACCTAACCATTTTCTGGCCTCCATCGTCACAGACAAGTTCATTTGAACAGAATGCTTCGATCAAGCCCTTAGTTTGGACTTAATTTTTTTCCCTCCGATGATTATTTTTTGGAACTAGCTAGCTTAAAAATTTTTCTGCGGCTGCGAAAATTTTTCTGGGACCCGCGGTCCCGTGGATTTTTGTATGGCCTGGGCTTGAATTTTTTCTGGTCCGCGGTCCCGCCTTGGAGTTTGTAGGCCTGTACAAATAAATAAGTCACTTTAGCTTCAAGTGCCTTCATGCAGGCAGACTGTCTATGGACTTATTTTTTTCCTTCTTTTCTTGCTTTCTCCCCCTCCTTGCTTCAAGCGAGATATGCTTCAGTATAGACTAAAAGTTGATATACTTATGCTCTGATAAGCTCCTAGGGGAATCCAAGGTCCTTTATCCGGGGAATAATGCCCATGTTGCAATCGCGCATGTTTGTTTTTTTGTTCAACCTTTCGTGCGCTTTGGCCATCTCCATAATAATAATTAATAATAATAATACTATAAATAATAAATAATTACATAAATACATGACTAAAAAAATGAATAAATCAATAAGTAAAAAAAATAAAAGAGAATGAAGAAAGAATACATAAACTGAAAAAAGCAGTAAATCACCCAACCAAAACGTGTACAATGGGGAAAATATTATGAAAGAAAGGGTTAATTGAAAATTCTAGATCAATACCAATAATAAATACCAATAATTCCAAGTTCCATTAAACAGTTTTGTTTTAACATAGTATTATCCTACAAATACTAAAAAGACTAGCAACACACAATCAGAGCGCCAATTGCGACACGGTACCAAAATAATGTTACTACTAAAGCATCCCGCCCCCCACGCCTACTGTGGTTGGCAATATGGCAAATACTCTCACCGAATTATGTTAATGAGTTGTTCCGAAATGGTTCAAAGTACGTTAATATTACTTTATTAGTGTCCGAATAATTTATAATTCGTGATCCATAAACATACACGGAGTCGGCAGGTACCAAAAAGAGGCCGGTAAGTTGATTACTTTAGAAATTGTTCCGACGTTTGTTTTGTGGAGAAGAAACCCCAACCCCGCATATCTAATATTCTAAATCTTCATAGCCCGGGGCTTTCCGCCCCGGCCCGGGCTATGACTTTGTCAGCTAATTTACGGATATTTATTATATATGTGCCGATAGATTCATACTAATAAATCCCTTTAGTTGTGTAGGTTTTTATAGTGTTCGTAGTCGTATTGTTCGTGTGCACGCGTTAGCGTAAACTACCGTTAAATTCGAAGTTAACCGTGACGACCGCCCTCCTTGAAACCTGGTATAATCATGTAAGCAAGTTTTGCCTTCATGAGTAATTATTATTGTCCACTCTCTTTTTATTCACCAGTAAAGAAACCAATCGCTAGGACAATCGACATTGATGACATTGACCTACTTCTTTTTGCTTTTCGCATTTTTTGTCTCGGAATGTCATACTTAACGGATCATTCAAGCCTGAGTAAATGATTATTAAACCCCACCATAAGGAGCCACTTGTTATAACACGCCTCTTACTGGGTGGGGTGGTTAACCTTATTTTTAATGTGCTAATATAATACATTTCAAGATGTTTTGGTATCAAATTGAACTCTACATTTGATCTAATATAATTACATAAATATTTGCTTGATGGTATGGTTACACTATGGCATCATTATGACTCATAAGCAAATGACACAAAAGTGCTAAATGTGTTTATGAAAAAATCGATATTTTATTGACATGATCAATTTCAGGGGAATGAATGTAGAATTTAAGGTGCAACGAAGATTTTAAAGGACAAAAAAAAACCCAAATATTGTGTCCTTATTAGTAATTTCATAATAAAATAGACAACTCAATAGATTTCTTACCTTGTATTTGGTTACGAAATGTCTTAAATAAGAGAGAAAAAAGGTGGTTTGATTTGCTGTATAATTGGAAACAAAACATAGGCAAGTACTTCAGGATAAAAAATTAAAATAACAAATTGAACTTTTACAATTTTTTTCTACCAAAGAACCCTTTTCTTTCTCAGCTTTTTAAAACTCCTTTCAGATGGAAATATTTTTTGTGGAAAGCTTAACATCAGGGCAAAAATCAGTACTTTTGATTTGTTTACGACAACCTATGTTGAAATCTCTCGTTTGCACATCCTTTATTGCCATGTATGACATAGAGTGGAATGAAGGCGACGCGAGTTGCGAGTTCGTGACCGTAAGTTGCGAGTTTGATTTGCGGGTTAAAATACTGGTATGCGATGTCACATGCAGAATGGCAGTTCCTAAATTTGCGAGTCCGCTTTTCATTCACTTAATTTTATTGTAATGATTCTCTTCCGGGTTGTTGTTACTTTGATGATTTAGAGCTTATCAAATACGAAAAGTGAACTGGTTTGCTTGGTTATTTCATTTGCTTTGGTATGGTGAATTCCTTTTGTATACTTTTGCGCCTTTTTCTTTTCTTTGTGTTTACTTGCATAAGGTACAATGATACAAACTAAAGTGGGTGCGACGGTTAAAAGCCTTGGGTGCTTTTAATAAGTGCATGCATCTTTTCATAGTCATGCAAACACGATTTGTCAAAAGGTATTTAGATTCGTGATATTCATATCTTTCGCATTTTTTTCCACTCCTTTTTTCCTACCCGGTTACATATACCCTAATTTAACCCTAACCCTATAACCATTGGCCGATTCCAACTCCAACCCACCCTACCCACAACCTTAAATCCAAAACAGCTCCTTATAATGTGTAAACAGTGGATGTATTCAGTACATGGTTAATTACAAACCATGTTAAAACAAAAGTTGTTTTTTAATTAAAGGTCCCAGGAAATGCAATTTCAAAATAGGAATGTCAAGTTTACACGGAGGGACTAGAAAGCATTCCATATTTTGGGTTGGTGATGACATCATTTAGTGACACTTGATTTTTCAGAGAAGTAATAGAAAATTCCAGGTGACTGGTGTTTTAATTAAAAATCAATTCATGCATGACTGAAAATCATAGTTTCACAATGATGTCACTGGTAGTGTATTCTTTTTTCTGGCCCTGTTTATTGAAATGGAATGTCCCATAAAGATTTGGACTAGGTTTATCATCTCATTCCGCTGGGACCTTTAAAGAAAAACAGCATGAACAAAAGCAGTTTGATGAATCCCTTGGCCTTCACTCCACCTTGTGCCGTTTGAAACATCATCAGGATGCCATAGTGGTAATATACCATCAAGAACTATACATGTAAATTAGATAGATCCATGTAATACATTCAATTTGGATAACCAAAATATATACATTTTTATAGCAAATTTGAATGGAATTTTAACCACCCCATCCCTCTTCTGAGATGTGTTATAAAAGTGAGGCTTAAAATCATTTTCCTGAATATAGGTTAGGTATGACATTCCCGAAGGGAAGTAAATGACATGCGCGGTTTGCTGTTTGCTTGGAAATAAATGTTGAAGCTTTTTTGAAAAAAAATCGGAACTGTTACCCCGTTCCCCCATCCCAATATTGATTTGTGGTATCGCCTCACCATTCTTGCAATTCCCCCCCAACATTGATTGGCGGGCTGAGAAGGTTTAGGTTGAAGGGGAGGTTGGCTTCTCTCTCCTCTCTCCCCTCCTTCTCTCTCTCCTCTCTCCATCGCTCGTCGCTCTTCTGCTGCACGTCAACAGTACGGCCACAACATTAAATCTCTCTGCTCTCCTTTCTCTCTCTCTTCTCTCATCAGGCTCTCATTCTCTCATCACTGCCCCACTCATCGACACCAAGCCTCTCCTCCGCTGCCTCGTGCTCCCTCCCGCCCTCATCCCTCAGCTCGTCATACAGCATCCATACAACACGCAACACACCATTTCTAAATTCAAACTTACTCTTCTATTTTTATGCCGAACATTTTGGCTCGAAGCTGTTCTTGTCATATCTATCCTATATGGCGGTTCTAAATTAGGTTGGCAACGTATAATGTATGCAAAATTATAGTATATTGCCTATAATATGTGTTCTTTTTTTATGTTGGAATACTACATATGTACAAAAACATATAGGTAAAATCGTCCCCTATCTCCCCATAACAAAAAGTTGACACCACCTGAAATTGCGTAAGATGCTCTTAAAGATATCTCATCATTGATGGGTAGGGAAGGGGATGTTTGTGGATGAGGCAAAAGTGCTTTCAAACTTAATTGATATCAGAAAAAGTTCATTTCATACGATTCATACATGGTCGAATATGCAAAGGTAAGAGCAAATTTGTCATCACGTGTGTCAACTTACCTTTGTCGCAAATTGTATTATAAAGCTAAAAAATTAAGACATAAATTGAGAATTAAATACCAACTATCTATGTACTAAGTTTATAGAGTTGTTCAAAAGATTAAATCCTTATGAGCGTTATGATTATTATTATTATTACATTATTATTGTTGTTGTTGTGTTTTTAATTGCCCTCTTCTGATGCATTTGAATTCCTAAGTTGTATTTTTTTTCCAGAACCGCTGGTGCAAAAACTTGTGAGGTAATGATGGGGAACAAAGTAGCAAGGTCAGTTTTCTTTAAAAATAATAAATTTGTTTTTTATGTGTTTTTTTTGGCAAACATGGACCGTATGTTATCAAAGACATTTTTTTTCGCAGCTTCTCCTTTGCAATGCATTTAATATAAGAAATCCTTTTTTCTCAAGTACTCCCGATTATTTATTTTCTATTTTTTACTCTGTATTTAAATATTTGGGGCGACCCATGCCAGGCGACCACAATATAACCTACATAAATTAAAGAGATGCCTACATATACAAAATCAAACGAGACAAAAAAAAACACAAGTACAACATGCCCAACAGATAAAAAAAGCAAAATAAAAAGTTCAAAAACTGGCTGAAAGAGATGGGATAGGACAGCCTTTTGAAGGCTTGGAGGGAAGTGGACTTGACAAATGGCTTCTTCCGCTTGAAGGGAGCATAGAATAAAAGATGTCCTTGGAAGAAAAATATGGGGGTCCCCAAAAATTAAGCACAGAAATTTAAGGTGGCACAGACTAGGGCGGGGATAAGGGAGACGGACTTAACATGAAATATGAAATGACAGAGATTGGCCACGTCATGGCACTTAGCACGAGTTGGCAAATCAGATTTCAAGAGAACTCAGTCAGGAAAAATGTCCATTTGCTGCCAAGATGACCCGCCAAGCAAACTCTTGTGACTCATCATTATGTTAAGGTGAAGCCAGGATGAAAGCGGTTTCCCAGGATGGGCGGACCAGGGCGAGGTATGGTCTGCGGGGGCTGATAGGATCCTGAGTGGAAGGACCTGTAATTAACCAATGGCCATTCAAATGTGATCGACATGAAAAATCTAAGAAAGCTTGTCAGTGAGAAATTTTGGAGGGATGTCAAAAATTTTGCAGAAGAAACCGTTCAATGCTGGTTGTTGAGAGTCAGAGCAAACTCTGGATGATCCCTCTTAGTGGAGATAATCAAAACTTAAGTTTTCAGAAGCGTTTGGCAGTGATAATGATTCATACAAACATCATGAATGTAATTTCTATCCTTAACTGAAAAGCAATTAAATCAGAAGAGCATCGATGGGGGTAAAGAGGGTGTGTTGTCCGCATAGAGAACAAGAGAGGTCACCGTTGAACTACGTGTTTGACCATTAGATGTTGGAGGACAAAGTCATGTATGACTTTTCAAGAGGCTTGCAGCATTGGGTTGAAGAGATAGGGTTGCAGTTTAAGACCAACATTGAGGGTAGCCAGGGATAACTCTAGATAGCTTCGAGGCATCGGGTATGCGGCCAGTAGAAAGACTAAGGTTGGAAAAATAAGACAAAATCGAAAACCGTAGAAGCAGTCTCTTGAGCATCAAGCTAGTGATTCTATCCACTCCGGCAACAGAGGTTCTTGTACGTTCCTAATGAATGAAATGGGACATCTTCAATGCAATGAGAATTATACACAGGAGATGCGTTATTAGGAAGAATTCAGAGTCATTAAGGCAGACTCACAAATTACGAAAGCTACTTTAATATAAAAATTTAATACACGTCCATTGACACCGCAACGACGAGTGTGTTACCTTAGACTTTCAGCATCCGCTGTGTGATAAATCTGCCTGTGGCCGATTAGTCCAAGTATAGTTTAAAAACATTTGATTATATTTCCATATCTCGTTAAGTGGTTTTTCGTCCCAAGAAATTGAAATTATTTAAAACAATTTCGTCAATATAGGTAAATATAGAATTTTTAGAACAATATTAACAACTTTTCATCCCACGTATTTTGTGGAATAAACAGGGCCGTGCTAATGCCCATTCCCAATCCAGGGCTTGATCACTCACGAAGGAGGAACCCTCCCTAGAATGTTCCAAAATCTCTCTTAGCCATTCTGTCCAAGTTGGACCAAGTTGTGTGTCAGTTCGTTCTCATTGGTTTTTGCGACATCCTGGCTTCTGGTAAATTTTGCGGGGGTCCAATCTGTTACTATGATGGTCCACCGGTTATCCTTCGTTAGGCAAACGTGACGGCCCATCTAGTTTGAAACTCACTAATGCAGTCGATCATATCGTAAACTCTGTTGTGATCGGAAATCCAAGGCCATGCTCTTTTTCTAGAAGCTCTGATGCAAGGATGATTCGAATCCATCTTGCTCGGTGCAACTGCCAAGCATTCTCCATCATGGTGTTATCAAAGCCACGTTCCTGCGTATGTCATAACAGGAAAAATGTATTCATTGAACACACCTTTCTCTTTAACTCCAAACTTGTCTTCTTATTTTCATGTTTCCACGTTTGAAATGACGGCGTACATCCTTTGACCATCCTATCGAGTATTTCAGTTAAAGTGCCATCTTCTCCTTCTGGCTATGTGTTGTTACTTCCTAGACACTGTTTCCGTCTTGTGATTAAGTCCGTCGTTGTGTTAGAGAGCTTAAGTGTTCCTTGCTCATGAATGATGATTCCTCTTCATACGTCGGTGATGGCTTGCAAAGTCTCAGTTCGTCTTTGTTTTGTTTTTTTTTTTTTTTTTTTTATTTAAATGTTGAATTCATGCCACTCCTCTGTCATCGGTAGTCTTTTACTCCCTCAGTTGTTTTGTTTCCATAGAAAGCTTCAGGTTCTTGATGACTTATCTCTGCCAGCAGTTCAACGCAATCTCCATAATGGACAGAAGTGATGGGGGGGGGGGGGGGGGGAGGCCCCCCCAAAATCGAATGTGTGTCGAGATCTTTGCCTGGATCCAACGTCGAGCCTCAAACTTGTTGGACAATTTCAGTTGAATTCCACAGCCGTAGTCGAGTGTTCTGCATTGGTTTCTTGGCTTATACATTTTGCTCTCTCTAGTTTGGTATTGATCGTAACGGAGGCTCTAAGTATGCGGTGGGCCACTGCCTGTGTTGAATTTTTAAGACTGATACACTGAGAAAGTGAGGGGCTTATCAGTAAGGATGTAATCGATTTCATTCTTCGTGACTCCGTTGGGGGGAGATCCATGGTACATCGCCTGTTTGGCGATTTCTTGGAAGAAAGTGTCATGATTTAATCGTGTCTTTAGCCAAAGTTGATGAGAGTAATATCTCCTGTGCTGTTCCGCACTCCTAGCCCAAAGTAACCTGTGCATGACCTCCTGATTACCCGCCTTCCACCTTGGCTTGAAAATCGGGGGGGGCCCATGATGATAGGAGTGGTTCTTGCTACTGCTGACTGCTTGTCTATTTCCTCCATACACAAACATCTACTTCTCATCAGCGATGAATGGTTGTGGTAATAGATTGGATTATAGTTAGATGGTATTGTTGTTGATCTTGACAGTTAGCTGAGCCACTCTGTTGAAATTCCTTTGAAACTACTGACATTTACTGCTCTTACTCTTGTGTACTATGACACCCACTCCTTTGTGACAGGTGTTCCTCCCTTGAAGTATAGGTTGACCACTTCTGTTAAGGGCGATACATCCTTCTTCTTTTTGCCTTACTTCACTAATTCCACGATGTCAAACTTGATCTTCCAGTTCTGCCTCCATTTCAACATTCATTAGAGGATGCTTTAGCACCCTCTCTCTTTGGCATCCTTACCGCTGCCTTGGTCAGTCTCCAGAGCTGCTGGACTGAGGCCGTGGTTGAGTTTAGTCTTGTCTACTAGGGGGTTTGCCATACTCGCCACGCTTGGCCTGCGGGTGGCGAGGTATTTTTTTCTGGGTTCCTTCCCATAGCCTAAGGGTGAAGGATGTCAAATCACAAGCCTAGCCTACAAGGATAAAAAGTAAAGTGTTCAGCATTGGTCCAGTTGTCACTCATACGACAACAATATGGGATGCACTCAAGCCGCCAGCCGAGTGGAAATTGAGAAGGAAATTGGAGCTGTGAGAGGTAGAGGTGGCTCAAGCCCCACTCTGGTCACTAGGCACATTTTGACCTAATTGCTTATTTATGTTCCCTTTAGTCCGAATTATATTGTCCCCTAATGTTCCAAGTTAGTGATGATTCTAAGCTTTTCGCTTAATTGCTGTTTCTTATGCTCCCGCATTGTGGTACCAATTTCGAATTATATAAATAATGTTGTGGGACTCCCATTGTGGTTGGAAATTTCAACATTTTAAAAGAAAGCATTTTTCCTTATAGGTCCCATGCGGAAGATTTTTTTTATCTGTCGTGTTAAAGCAATAATAGCAATTTTTTAAGAGCCCCCCCCCCCCCGCCATTTAAAAAAAGATTTTACACGGTTGTTTTGGTAACCTGGCTAGTAACGATGCCGTGATGATTAAGCTCGAATGTCATGTGTCGCAAACGAAGATGCTGTAATTAGAATAATTAATATATCGTAGATCTCCGATAATAATTCACGGGCTGCTGGATAGCTGGGGAAAGAGCGCCATGTAGGTATCTATGCTCATCCATTGTTGTTTTATTAGTTCAGGCAATGTCAGTTAGGAGGTAATTTTCTTGAGTTGCACTATTTCATCATGGACAATCTGGGATCCCATTCTAAGTACAAAATCGCTTTTTTTTATGATAAATACACATTTTTGAGCATCCTCATTCGCAGGTTTAGTTAAAAAGACAAAACATCAAAACAAGAAAAAACATAAAAACAATACAAATTTGAAATTGGGGGCGCTCTTTAAAAATGTGCTGTTATTGCTTTTAATTGTAAAAGTCCACTTCTAATTGAATTTAACATGATGGAAAGTATATCGCATTAATCAGTAATTATTCTTTCGTTGTCATTATGTTGTACAGGGTGATTGAAAGCAAGAATCCCAATTGCTTTGGTTCTCATGTTTGTAGCGGGGTTTGGCTGGACCTCTCACGCTGTCTCTGATGGCAACAATGTGACAAAGGTGGATATACCGGAAGGTCTTCCTCTTCAGTTGGCACTAGGAATACTGGTATGGCCAGGGTAAGGTTACCTCTCTTCTAGTTATTCATAGAAAAGAGGTCCTATTAATGTAATCGGTCATTTTCTGTGTTTTCCTGGTACTCAAAGTTATCTCGCTTGACAGGATGTTACCATGTTCCAACTCGGGGTACTGTTATGTTTTAGGACGAGGGCATACCTGGTCTGGTGGAAGTATTAATCCCAAGCAGCAACAGTGCTAGTCCACTGGAGCTGCTAGCGGCTGTTGGTCACCGTCGTACAATTCCAAAATCTGGTAAGAATACATCGATCGGTTAATTAGTGTGATTTTAAAACTATTTCATTCGCTAATTATTATCCATGTTGGTAACTGTGCAGTGCTTTTGGCTTACCACCTGTGCGCACTGACATCTGATCTAGCTCGGGATTAGCTCCTCTACCTATCGGTTCGGCAAGCTGCTGACTCCAGCTATCCTTTCAACATTCTACACTATGGAAACATTGCCTGCTGGATATGTCCACGAACACAACTCTCTATTACACCCATGACAGAGTCCCAACTGGTAGCAACCTTGAAGAGATCGCACAGGATTCAGTCGTTTCAACAGCAATACGTACCGATGGGTGCCTTTCGATCACCTTCAGTCTGCCAATGTGGCTCTCCCATCACAGACTGCGATCACATTCTCAAGGAGTGCCAATTCCTTTCGTCCACTAATGGATTCGCCTAATGTAGAGCACTTTAGAATAAGACCGTTGCCAGATCAACTGCCTCACGCAATTTTTGTACGAGCCACCTACACTTTGATCGCATACACAATCCTATGGCAATCAATTCAACAGGTGCATGTAATCAAGGCTTAAACCAATAACCAATGGATGCGCGTGCACTACATCACGAATAGACTTCCAACCCCCTCCACCAACTTCAATACATTTGAGCTGCTGTTAAATAGCTCAGCAACTTGCTCTATAATCTCTCCTTGCCTCCTCTTCCATGACATCCTGACATTTCCAGGTCACTGTTGATCCTAATGATTTTTCATGTATTTCATTGACTACTATGAGTTTCAGCAACGTGTTGAATCATTTTAACCATTCAAAATCGAATAGGATAATAGAAACAATTTAAGCCCATACCTACAAATTCCAACTATCTTTCAAACTAGGATACAGATATTATTTCGTTGTTCTTGAATATAGCTCTGAATATTAATGACCACATCAAGTCAACTTGTCAGCAGCAAACTATGTTAACGTATGGCTACAGGGCGTAAAAATGACGTCACGTTCTTTAGGCCTATATGTTAAACAGATGCTACATTGGTATTAAATTCCACATTATCGCACCAGGAATAAAGTCGGCACAATCGACTCTGGAGAGAGTGATGAGCATGTTTGTGTATCGATTAGTAGTATTAGTAGAACCAAAGTTTTAACTCCGTTTTTGTCCCCCTAACGGGGGGGGGGGGGGGGTGGCCGGATTTACCTCTCATTCACAGCTACACTGCTGTTTGAGGATTTTATTGGAGCAAAAAGATAATTGAACACGGATGCCTTCCTACTCATGTGTTGGATGGCCGCCATTAGCTCTCCATAGCCGACTCCCTTTTAGGTAGATTTTCTTTTTCGTGCTACCAAGGTAACCATCTACCCTCCTCACATCAGGTTGCTTAGAACCGATGGGGGTAACGGGTTTAGCCGCCGACAACACGTCCCGGTGACAGGTAGTACTGTTACCAGGATACCAGCAACAGGCCCTCATAGGAAACCCGACCTGACCTCTGATAATAAAGGATATGGTAAAAACAAACACAATCAAGAATGTTTTATCAAGCAGGATGTCCGTGTGGTAGGATGTTATCAGTGTCGGATGATAGGTGCATATCTTCAAAGAGCTAGATTTGACGAGCTTTCAACACAAGAAAACAACCGACTTGGGGCAACCATCGCCTCAGCAGCTCCAAAGGAGGTGATGCTTTTTCGACATGAATTTTTAAATCCTAAGTTATGAATATAGTTTATAAACTTTACCTTGCACATAAAACTGGCTAGATGTAACGTATAGTCCTGTCTTTACCTCTGTCAGTGCTTGTCCATAACATTTACGCCCGTCAGTATTGCCGTCTGCGTGCTCGCACTAAAGCCGTCGCTTCAAGTCATCAGCGCGAGCGATGACCTTGGCGACCCGGGACAATCCCGCTCTGGATGTCACTGCCGGAGTAGAGACATGGACTGTAGAGGTGTAAACCTGAAAGCTTGAGGAAAAATCCTGATTTTTTCAAATGTTTATCACACTGCGTTCTACTAAAATACCATACTGGACTGGAACCCAGCTACCACCCAAATGTCACCGTTTGCACGCAAGTATGCTTTTAAACATGTTTAAAGACACTAGCATGATTTGCTCAAATCAAAATCGAAAAATCATCAAAATCAGCTAGGTTGCATTGTTTGGACATTAATAGGTATCCTAACATCCCTAAGGATAAGTCTAGAGCAATCTAACACGACACATTGACATTTTAGCATTACTGTCCGTACGACAATTACTACCACGTGTATAATTGAATGGTTCCACATCTCTGAGCTGGTCTGTTTCTCTCCTGTTTCTGTCCAAGTTTTTCAGTTGGAACATATACCTATGGGAGTCCTACATACTTATCCTTCACTTTACTATTCCTACCAATTTTAAATATTCTTTATCTTCGGGCATATAGTGTCCCTTTCCGCAAGTTCAAACGCATCTGGCAACTCTAATCGGAATGAGCTACTTTTCTGTGTACGCTTATTTGCAGTCCATTTTCCTTGTGGTTTTTCTTTTCCATGGTCTTCTTCGCGGCCTCTGCTTTCGTTCATGCGACCCCATCGAAAGTAAGGTTGCTCCTATTGCCAGGCTTACTGGGTTATCCTGGTGTTCGTCAGCTTTTGGTGCAGTTTCCACATCTTGAAGCATAGTATCGGGAATAATTTGTAAATTTTATTCTGCTGTACACTGCAGAGAACTCCGTGTGAATAGCAACACATGTCTGTGTTAGCTTGTCAGTGTTAATTTCTGTGTTAATTTTAGGATTTAACACCGCCTTGGTGTTCTGCAAAATTTGGTTATCATTTGTGTCTGCTTATGGTAATGCTGAATAGCAGCTAATATAAAACAACAATAACAACATCAAACATTTTCTACTAACATTTTAGATTGTACAGCGATAACAGTTAACACCAACATTGTGTTGATTAACACCAAAGATGTGGTCCTCCTGGTACACCAGAGGGTGTTAAATTAACACCAGTGATGTCATTTAACACCAAGGGGTGTTAATTAACCATTTGTGTCAAGTTAACACCAGGGAGGGTGTTAAAACATAATTAACACTGATCATGGTGTACGATTCACACCAAGAAGTGTTATGTCATATATTGTAACACCAAATTAGTGGTCAATAACACCAATTTGTGTCAGTTTAACACCACGTTGGTGGGTCCTCGCCAACACCGGCTTGGTTTAAAATCACACCCTCGGTTGTTAAATCACACCAATGTTTTTGCCTGTACAAAGTGTTTGCATTTATGTCGTGTATTTGTCATGTCTTAATTTTCTCTTGCGGCAAGACCGATAAAAACAAACCACATTAGTATTATCTGAAGATACAAATATACTTATTGCTCTCACCAAAGCCTAATCCACGTGAACAAATTGTAACATAATAAACTTACCCTTTTTCAACTGTTATATATTAGACACAGTAATAACTGAGTATAAAAACTAATAAACACACCCATAGGAATATATAACATGATGCCAAATTTGATAGCAAATTGCAACCTTATGTAACAAGTTCTAACACTAATTCGTAGGGTATTCTATTGGACCACAAATTAATTGGTTCTGAATACAACGTCTTATTCGAAAATGCAAACTCTTCCTCCTCAACAGTCACTTCACGCCTGTTTTTATCTATTTTACCCTACTTTTCATGCTTTGACGCCAACAAAACTTTCTAAATCCACCGTTTACGTCCGAAACATGGGAGTAGAACGTGGCAATTAACTCGTTATGCTAGCCCTTACAGTCTTATATACAAACGTTCTGTGTTCGTTACTTAAAACCTTTGAAGGTTCTTTGATACCAGTTTCACTAGTGTACCTTCAATTTTTTGCTTCCATTAGGTAGGTGGCCAGTTCTTATCAACATTCAATTCACAACAACATGAATGTATCTTTGGACGCATTTGCATAGGTGGGCAATATCACTTACAGTGCCTTGACGAGTAAAGGTATGACAAGTATACACTCGGAGTTACTTAAAAGCCAACTTGCTGCAGCCTTTTCTTTTTAAGTTTCTGAAAGATTTTTTTATCATTTTTGGTGTTTTTTATTGTAACATAAAACGCTCCACACTACAAGACACATTGTCTATTTTGGAGATTAAGTTTCATTTAGAAAATTATTACCCCATGAGCTGTCCCCCGTGACCGTGCATGCCCCCCCAGGATCCTCCACTGACTCAGGGTTGTTTCTATCTGGTCCTAGTAAACCACAAAGGAATGATGTTACCTTGAGAAAATTGGGTATCATATCCCCGATACGGCCATTTGGATGACTTCATCAAATTGTTGGAGAAAAAGAGATAAATTTTCAAGTATTTAGTTCTTCATCATTCGGATTAGCCCGATACCTATTTTGTTTATCTTTCGTCAACTCCTTCGCCAAATATTATTTCGTGTAATTTTTATATCAGTTTCAAATAGATTTTTCCCCATTGACTTATGTACACAACAAAAAGTTTAACGGCGATTTTCTCAAGGTCTGATTTACTTTGTTGTTGGGCGAGAAAAAATTACTATTTTCCTGACCAACAGACTCTGAACCATTGAACCCATCTTTTTAACTATTTTATATGCTTGGAGTCTGAGCAAATATGCTGTGTAATTTCCAAGTATATTTTTAATTAGAGCAATCATGTCCAAAAATGATGACGTCATCAAGAGTTGACCGGGTGGGGTAAAAAAATTCGAAATCTTGTGTTTGATCTTAAAATGTTAGCTGACCTTGTCATCTTTACCTATTTCAAAGCCATATTTGAACCATTAACTCCACTTCATAGATATTCCCTAAGCAACTGATCTATTTGTACCTTGAGCCCTATGTAAAATTCCCAATTAAGCCATTTTCTTAAAATTGCGATTTCAATTGACTATGAGTTTTAGAAATGCAGGACCGGTGGTTACCACCCCCTGGAGAATTCGTTATAATGCACCGGATGCTTATGATTTTTGTGTACCATTGAATACATGATCCCTCTTCGTTCCAATGACACCAAAAATGAGTACCAAAAAGTACCCAAACATCCTAGTTGCGTTCACACAATGACGTCATAAAGTCCGTGAGCCGGCAAAATTGGCATTTTCCACTGAAAATTTTCGAACAATCCATTTTCTTTCTTTCGCACGCAAAAGAAGTTAGGAATGTTCGGATTTCATCATGCGGTTTCAGCACTAAAATTATGAATGCAATTGACTAGTTCTTTACAGAAACATAGACTTTTAGAGCCATAATTGCATAATCTTTATAAAAAATGTACAAACATCTTTGGGTGGCAACCCCCCCCTCTTAACCCTTCGACTTTGACGGCATACCCTAACCCCGTTGAAGGTGCGAGAAGCTTTGCATTTGTTTTTCGCTAAAATAACCTGAAAGGATGAGGGAATGATTACCTAGAAGCTTTTAAAACGAAAGCTACTGGCCATTTCAGCAGCGCATTAGGTTCACTAGGGTGGTGACCCCCCTCCCCTGTAAGACTAGGGTTAACTTTTATCTACCCAACATATCCATCGGGGTTGTTCCAATTCCTATAAACATCTAACAAGTACCCCAATGGTGTCAAATTGAAAATCATTGCTAAGTATGGGTTTTCTATTCATATCATAATGGTACCATCAGACGTCACAACGGACATCACAATCCCCAAGAATCCACAAATTTCCCCGATACTCCATGAAGATAGACCAATTTTCAATTTGACACAAATAACAAAAACAAGAGGTCTTGAACACGTGTTTTTTTTTATATGAAGGAAATGGCTTTTCTGATATACATAGTAAGTTTCATGCTTATATCGTTAAGACTTTTTTTCGTAAGAAAACAGTTGGGGGTAAATTTGGAAAAAGATTTACCAGTCGTAGACAATAGAAAGGGTAGAGACGGTTGTATTCTGGGCAAAATTATCTCTCCCTATCAATCAAATAGCAGGCAAAATAAACAGAAGAATTCATGAGCCTTTGGTTAAAATAAACTTCATAATTTTTCTAGAATGAGGATCTCACGGATAACCTTTAAGACACAGATCTCCATCAGTGTATTGTTTCAGTGATTCCTAATGGGCAGAACTTGGAAAAAAGCAGAAATTAGGAATATGCAATAATTATTCCGCGACATATCCACTGACGTGCTCAAGGGCGCTGCTAAAACCAAACCGCTTCAACCTTAGATGAATCTAAGCTTCAACACAACACAATAAGTCCAGAACAACCAGGGACGACTTAAGGAAAGAAGTCCGAGTTAGACGCCCGGTTTAACAGGCAGGAGGAAATCGAAGTTCACGGAGAAACCCAGCAAGGACTGTATGGATCACAACCCAATCCCTGGATCCCGGTGCTGCGTCCTAAAGAAACTGGGAGTATTGGTGACCACGAGATGTACCATTTTCACAAACACTAACAATGTTCAAGAATAACGATATATCTTGTTTCCCGAAAGAAGTTATTAATTTGGCAAAATTCTACCATCCTCGCTTGTCTAGTCGTAAGATAGCTAATGTCATAATAATATTTGTCCGGGGGTTTCCAATCTAACTAGACCTTCTTTTAAGATAAAAAAAAAACAAAGCTGCCTCAGTGCATCGTGTTTTAGGTTGTTTAAATGGCTTTC